>UESW01002480.1:0-146299 GCA_900491605.1 Calamus simplicifolius | reverse complement strand
AGTACGTCATTTGACTTGACCGAGGTTTCATATAATACATCACTCGGTTGTAGTCGGGGCTTCAAGAATACCAATCGGTTGTTGCTGAGGTTTAAGAACATCTCTCGGTTGTTGCCGAGGTTAGGAATATTGCTCAGTTGTTGCCGAGGTTTAGGAATATCGCTCGGTTGTTGCCGAGGTTTAAAGATATCGCTCGGTTGTTGCCGAGGCTTAAGAATATCATCCGTGGTTGTCGAGACTTTTCGGTGTTTTACTTGGCTCTGCCAAGGTATGGAGATATCACTCATTTGACCGAGGATAGGTGCGCACCGGCTTTAGCCGAGGCTTCGGCGCCGTTTGACCCGGCGGGGCTTGTAAGCTGCTCGAATCCGGATGAAGCTTTGGAGATCACTTGGTTCGGCCGGGGCTTGTAAGCTTCCCGAATCCGGATGGAGCTTTGGAGATCACTCGGTCCGGCCGGGGCTTGTAAGCTACCCGAATCCGGATGAAGTTTCTTTATCATTTGGTCCGGCCGGGGCTTGTAAGCTACCCGAATCTGGATGGAGCTTTGGAGATCACTCGATCTGACCGGGGCTTGTAAGCTGCCCGAATCCGGATGAAGTTTCTTTATCATTTGGTCCGGCCGGGGCTTGTAAGCTGCCCGAATCTGGATGGAGTTTCTTTATCATTTGGTCTGGCCGGGGCTTGTAAGCTGCCCGAATCCGGATGAAGCTTTGGAGATTACTCGGCCTCCAGCCGCACTGGGGGTATTTGGCCATACCAAGTCTTTGTGAAATAGGACCCGACCCAGCCGAGGTACAAAGATTTAGTTCAAGACTCGGCCCGGCCGAGGTGCGGAGATAGCTCGGTTGTGCTGAGAAGGGATGCGTAAGCAGCATCTGTTTTCTATTATAACTTTTTCAAAAGGACGATTGTAGTGGTCATGCCACGAATAATAGAAACAAGATGCCAAAGCTGCAAATGGGGCAAGTCTATAGAAATCGTACCCTACTGATAGTATATGCGGAGATTGCTCGAATACCACATTCGGGGAATAGATTCCCCGCCCAGATCCTGGAGCTTGTAGGTGCCAGGTTCGACGACTTCCGCCACTTGATAGGGGCCTTCCCAATTTGGAGACAACTTTCCTTGCTCCAGCGGTTTGGAGACGGATGCTTTCTGGAGGACAAGATCGCCGGGTGAGAAGGATTTTCCTTTGACTCTGGAGGCATGATAACGAGCCACTCTTTGCTGGTATGCCGCAACCCTGATTCGAGATTTCTCTCTGATTTCTTCCACCAGGTCAAGATTGGTGCGGAGCTGCTCGTCGTTAGCTTCCTCTGAGTAGCTCTCCACTCGTGGAGAAGGAAGTCCTATCTCCACGGGGATGACGGCTTCCGTGCCGAAGGCCATCCGGAATGGGGTCTCGCCAGTAGGGATTCTCTGGGTGGTACGGTAGGCCCATAGGACGTGATGAAGTTCGTCCGCCCATCTGCCTCGGGCTCTGGCAAGCCGAGCCTTGATCCCTTGAAGCAGGGTCTGGTTAGTTACTTCGGCTTCTCCGTTGGCTTGCAGGTACCCTACCGACGTAAGGCGATGGCAGATTCCATGCTCCTCGCAGAAATCTCAGATCTTTGGGTTGTCAAATTGCTTGCCGTTGTCAGTGATAATAGTGTGCGAAAGGCCGAAACAACAGATAATGGATCTCCACATGAAGTCCCTGGCCCGAGCTTCAGTTATTTGGGCAATTGCCTCTACCTCCACCCACTTGGTGAAGTAGTCGATGGCGACAAACATGAACTTTCTTTGTCCAGTGGTGAGGGGAAAAGGGCCAAGAATATCCATCCCCTACTTAGCAAAGGGCCAAGCGGAGGATATAGGGACCAAACTGGCGGAGGAGCTGGGCGAGGACAGAAATGAGACGATGTCGAATCATGACGAGAGATCACCGGAGAGAAAGATTGGGCCCGCCGAGATTGGGGAAGATCCTTGCCACAGACCCCTTGGGGGGCTGGCTCAGCTTCCTTAGGGAGGCGAGGGGGGTCTGCTACCCCATGCGGGTCGGAAGAAGAGATCGCTGGATGAGCGGGGGCTGCATTCTCCTCAGAAAGATGTGGGGTAGGTCCAGCTGGATGGGGGGCTTCGAAGCGCCCCTGGATCAGGTGGGTCAGAGCTTGGACCTGCTGGACCAGCGAGGCAAACTGGTCCTGGGTCACTAGGGCCGCCGGTGGTGATGGGGTTTCCACTGGTGGTGGCAGCGGCGCTACGCTGCTCACCGGATCAGGTCTTTGGGAGGCAACCTGATCCCAAACTTTGGAGATAGCCTTTCTTCGATTGGCCATGGGAGAGGTTCTCTTTCATATCGAGATCCTTGTCTCCTGGATCACAAGTTTATGGGACTTGAGGGCCCTTCCTCTAGCGCCAATTTGTTGCTGCTGAAATTCGTCCTCCGACTCGAGCGCGATCGGGGCTCCCTCCTGAGCGAACCTGCAAAACAGTCCTCACGCGAGAGGCGTTGGGGATGGCCCTCCGCGAAGACCCTCTGACGTTCAAGTCAGCGGGGATCGGCAATCAACAAACGAGAGGAGAAGGCTCTCGCTGAAGAGTCTCTCTAAAGGCGGCCTTTCGAGAGCTTTGAGCAGAGCGTTAATGGCGAAAAGAGGGTGAGCAGAAGTAGAAGGAGGGTAGACCAGTAAGCCAGTGCGCATACCTGAGGAGCCGGGAGATGGCCCTACTTATTGAGGATCACCTGATTCCTTGGGGGCGTCATGGGTCCGAAAGTCATTAGGATTCGAATCCAGTTTGTTATGAGGTCAGTAAGATTCGCTGGGAGTGCTGGTTGATGCCTCGAGACTTGGCGATTGCGTAGGCTCTAGGGCTTTATGCCACTCTCGCGGATCCTAAGCCACTCTCGGGCGTGATTTCTGTTTAGAATCTTACGAATTTGAACTCTTCAGTGCCGGATTTCGCAGAGGTGCTTGAGCGCCTAAGTTTGACCGAGGCATAATAGATAGCTCGGCTAGGACCGAGAAATAGGAATAGCTCGGCTGGGGTCGAGAGATGGGGATAGCTCGGCTGAGGCTGAGAGACAAGGATAGCTCGGCTAAGACGAGAGATGGGAATAGCTCGGCTGGGGCCGAGAGACAAGGATAGCTCGGCTGGGACCGAGAGATGGGAATAACTCGGCTGAGATGGGAATAGCTTAGCTGGGGTTGAGAGACAAGGATAGCTCGGCTGAGGCCGAGAGATGGGAATAGCTCGGCTGGGACCGAGAGATAAGGATGGGACCGAGAGACAAGACATAGGGATCCGTGACCGAGAGAATCCGTGCTCGTTGAGGGTTCTCGTTAAAGACAAGGGACGAGTCATTCAAGTTGCATGGCAAATGCACATAACGCAAATTACGCAGGAAGAGGGGAAAAAAAAGCAACGTTAGATTTAGTGTTCTTAGGTTTTTTTTCTGGATTATATGGCGTTACTGTTCTTAACTGAAGCACTTAGCTTTCTCTCTCTCTCATTCATGCACATTTATACAACACGTACGCCTTACAGCATTACCATAGGTTTTTGTTTCTATGCAAACCGTTCCTTTATTTCTATGCAGTTATTTGATTTTATTCTACATAATTTCCAATCTCCAATAGGTTTTTGCTTTTCCAATCTAGAAATTATAAAGTTGTATAAGCTATGAAGAAATTAATATTCCAGAAAGAAATTTGCTCTGTTATTTACGTGTCATTTGGCTGCCACTGTCTTCTCTTTCTTTGTGCATTTCCAACCATAGGAACAGTAGGAAGAATATCTCTAGCAAATTTGTCTTTGAAGTGATAATCTTTATTGAGAGCAACTTTTTTTTTTAATTTGTCCCCAGTAATTTTATTGAGGGGAAGAAACACTTCACGGTTCATAATTGGGAAACAGAAATAACTAATCTGATCTCAACAAAGTATCTGAGGCTTCTGAGTGATTCTTGTAATGGTTCCTTCTTCGTTGTCAGTCTCATTTATGCATGGTAGGTGGCATTGGAGGCGCGGTCATCTGAGCAGCCGAACCTGGATTTCATTTAGCATGCGACATTAGTCTTTATGCATTGAGAGCTATTGAATCTTAAATTCTCTCAAAGATCTTCTACTCAATCAATGTGCCTTTAATGGGAAGAATGCTGTAGACTTTCTTTCGAAGAACAAAGTAATAAAACTGCAGCCTGGCGATATGCTGGAATAGCAAGATCATTACAAAATCTCTTGGTAAAAGAAAAGGGAGGAAATTGAACTTGGAGGATGGATATTATATATTTTGATGCAAACTTGGATGGCTGTTATAAACCTAGACCTAACTTTATTCTGGCATTTCAAATCAAATAAAAAGAATAAAGTATTGGAAGCAAGTTCGGCTTTGATATACGAGACAATTAGAATATTAAACCTAGAATTTGACCCAAGTAATTTATGATGTACTCAAACATCACCTAGTAAACAATAATGTGTTCTGAAATACAAGTGAAGTGGGTATAGTGATTCATGATCGTCACCTCTAGAAGGATCAGTAATTCTGTTCTTCAGTTCAGCATATTCTTGACAGAGGGCACAAGGTTCGCAGCAGAAATGAACACAGCAGTCACAGGGTTCTCCTGGGACACCATGCAGTCCACAAAAGTCCATACGCACAACCATGTGCGTTAACAAACAAGAACATTATCACATTTGAAACATGTTTCCAAATGGATTCATATAACGATCCTTTCCTTTCCTACATTTTGATTCGAACAATTCAATCTGTTGGCATTTCATTTGATGCACAGAGCTCAATATCAATAGCCTAAAAGTATTGCGAATAGAATTGATGAAATCTTATGGGCAAGAAAGTGCAAGATTTTGCAAGAAGAGAATACTTCCTTAGCTGGCTTGGCCTGTCGGCACCTCTCTATTAGGTACGATCTTACCTTAAGATCTATAATATTTATTTCCAGCAAAAGAAATTCTTGCAAACCTATATATCTATGCTGTTCAATTCCGCACGAAACAACACTTTTCATTATTGTTCTTTTTTTCTTTTCTTTCCTTTTCTTTTCTTTATACTCACAACTTCTGCAATCTCGCCAAAGGCGATGCATGGGAGTAACAAAGTGATGCAAAGGATTTTTACATGAAATTAGCATTACCATCATCAGAAATATGCAAATTAATAAGAACATATTTGGCGCATAACTTTGTTACTGTTGCACCCAATGTTATCCTCTATTGACTGGAAGTCATTTCGGCTGTGTTTGGATGGGGTGGGAATAAGGCATGGAATGTATTCCGCCTTATTCACCAAACACAATAAAAAAGGAGCGTGGGCCCCATTAGAACAGCTATTCCAGTTAACCCTTCTTATTTCGATTTCTTATTCCATGGTACCCCATGGAATAGCTCCTATTCCCACTGTAGCTATTCCAGGCACCGATGAAATTAAATTAAATAAATAAAATAAATTTATTTATAATATCATTTAAATAAATTAAATAAATTTATTTATAATATAATTTAAAATTAAATAAATTTATTAATAAAAATAATAAATTAAGTATTATTTTTTCTTTATTAATATAAAATAATTTATTAAGTACATTCTTATATTATTTTATAATAATTAATTTATTACCTTATTTATTAATAAATAATAATTTATTCAAGTCATTTTAAAAAATAAAAATTGATAAACCATTTTTATTGGAAGGGATATCTTTAGAATTTTAGAAAAATTCTTCATCTATTATTCCTATTGGAATACATGCTTATTCCATGTCATCCAAACATCATTTGGAATAACACTACATTAATTGCATTGGAATAACATGGAATACCAGATTTTCATCCAAACAGAAATATGGAATAACAAAGGGAATAAGCTATTTCTATGGAATTCGTATTTCTATTCCTGAAATAACTTTACGAGCCAAACCTGGTGCACAATGAAGAGACATTGATTCAATGCTACCAAAAATGACTTATTGTAATATATAATTGTAATCCCCAGGATTACGCTACCTGCTCACGAGAGTTGATCGCGAGATCGGAACGATTGACGCCAGGGACTCTTGCAGTTGCGCGAGGTGTTTGAATTTTAAATCACCCCGTAACGAATGGAGTTTCGAATCCCTTGATCTGAGGAGTCTGCATCGCCCTTAAAGGAAGATGCAGACGCTTCTTCCCAACATCCTCGTGCGCGCACCTACTCCCGGTAAGTTCCTCTGTCCATGCCAGGGAAGGAGAGAGAGAGTCAGAGAGAGAGAGAGAGGAAGCCGAGCGCAGAGGAGACATGACGTTCTTCTCTTGTGCCGACTTTGATTCGGGCCCGGCGGCGTGCCCACCGCCTCGTCGGACCTGAGCCTTGGCCGACAGCCCCACCAGCACCGGAGATGGTGTCCGATGGGGTGCCGAAGATGAGAGAGAGAGAGAGGGGATTAGAGATGAGAGAGAGCCTATGATGGGGTGCAGCCGGTTCGATCCTTGGTTCGGGCCCGACGGCGTGCCGTCGCCTCGCTGGGCTTGAGCCTTGGTCGGCGACCTCCATCGGCGCCAGGCGTGCGTCCGGTGGAGGTTCGGCCAGCCATGCCGCCGGCACGCCTCCTAGCTGCGGCGGATCATGAGAGAGAAAGGGGGAAAGAGAGGAAATTGGAGAGAGAAAGGGAGGGCCGGTCGCGGCGGCGGCCGGCTCTGGTCCGGCCACGGCGGCTGGGTCGCCCCAAATTTGGCCGGCGGCGGCCCTAGCCATCGGCACGAGATAACCCCTATTTCGGTTGAAACAGGGGATCAGGAGGAAGATCACATGGGCCGACTGGGCTGCGTGATCTTTGGGCCTTGTTGGGCTAGTCTGAGAGCCAGTTTTGAGCAGCGTTTTGGGCCCTGTAATGGGCCGAAAATGGTAAAATAAAATTATAGCTAGAATCAGGGTTGATTCTAATTTTTGGGGTAATTCTACTTCCCATTTAGGCAAATATGTTGATAGATATTCAAGCCCAAAGTTGGGCCCGTGGAGTGGTCTGGGTAGAGTTTTAAGAATCATTTTATTATTCAGATTTTAGAAACTTAATTATGTAAAATGATACTGTAGGTACCCAAATGTCCAAATAGCTGGTATACCATTTGGGATTTGCGTACTGAGGTAAGTAAGCCAAATATTATAATTTCATAAATTATTTAATTTGTAAATCATGAATTTATAATTCGATGCATATATATGAAATGTGAAAAATGAAGTTGCAGTTGTATTGAATTAATAAATAGTACCACAAATTTTCAAATAAGCATTTGTTATGACTATTGTAGCGGGTAATATTTTGCAAGATATGGTTTATATGTGTATATGCAAAATTATGTTGGTACTATCAAATGATTATATGCAATTATGATGATGACTTTGAAATTTACTTGTATGTGTCGCCGCGGTTCTCGTATGATGTGAAATGCCAAGTAATACGTGACCCACCTTCACAGGAAAGATATGTGGAGGACACACATCTATAGGATGTGTTTGATCGATTGTGATGTGGCATAATGCTGGTACCAGGACCCTTCCTCTTAGGGGCATTTAAGAGTGATACACTAGATGAGTGTTGTAGGGCCGTGGGACACATAAGAAAACAATGAAAATATAAACAGTGGTTTGTTTACATTGCATATTCTAGTATTTATTGTATAATTAAGCTTCCAAATTATTTTGAGCTGATGATATGAATGTGCTGATAGCATGATAATGTATTTGAAATTGAAAATTTTTATGAAAATGTAATTAAATTATATAGGCTTACTTATTGAGTGTGAGCTCATATAATCCTCACAATTTTTCAGAGCCTCAGAAGTGAAGAAGGATAATTGGGGTTGATGAAGCTTCTATTAAATAGAATAAGATCCACTAATGATGTAACCCCAGTATTGCTTGTGTGTAAGGCTTGTAGCCTAAGACTTATAATTATGGTTTGTAATAAATTATGGATTTGAATTGAATAGTTTTAATTATTGCCTTATATTGATTCATGTATCGAAATTCGAGATGCCTTGCATGTCTGGCATGCGGCGGGTTGTCACCCTAGCTCAAATTTTTGGGTCTGGAGCGTGACAGCTTTAGTGGTATCAGAGCCCAGGTTATGACATTAGGGACACATACATGATGACACTTTAGGTAAAATACTAGATGACATTGAGACAATTATAAATTTAAAGGAATTTCAGATATTATGCTTTGAAACCTAACATTTAGAGTTTACCATGACATTAATTATAATTAATTTATCAGGAGATAGGAATGGCTCGTCGCACTAGAAGCCAACAAAATGATGAGGGTTCCCAGGTTGGTAATGCTGGCCAATCGGGAGGTCTGGAAGCCACCGAAGGTGTTGCCCCTGCCAATTCAGTCGGGACTGATCAGCAGCGACTCCAGACCGAGATACTTCAGGTTCTCTTGGGTATGGCACAGACGATGCGGACATGCAGCATCAGATTTTGCAGGCTTTGTCCACTCAGTCTGTCCCTCTTGTTCCGCAGACTCACCTGTTTCCATTGTTCCAGACTCAACCTGCCCCTACTGCTCCGTAGACCCAGCCTACTCCACCTCAATCCTGGATAGGGGTTGGCCGCAGCTTTGCAGATTTCAAGAAGTTTGCCCCTGCCCCTTTCTCTGGATCCACCAACCCTGTTGATGCTGAGCGGTGGGTGCGAGACATGGAGAAGGCTTTTATGGTCCATGGTAGTCAGGATATGGAGCGGATCATATTTGCCACATATCTTCTCCAGGGGAAGCTTATGATTGATGGTTAGTTGAGGAGCAGCGTCGGGGTGGACAGGTTATCTCTTGGGGAGAGTTTAGGGAGGCATTCTTCGACAAATACTTCCCAGGAGTGTGCAGAGACAGATAGAATCAGAGTTTATCAAATTGGAGCAAAGGAATCTATCCGTGGCCCAGTATGAAGCTGAATTCACCAGGTTGGCCCGTTTTGCTCTAAATATTGTGACCAATGAAATGGCCAAGATCACCAGATTCACCGAGGGACTGCGACCCAGGATGAGGCAAGTAGTCAACGCATTTGAGCTTCTCACTTACAGTGCTGTGGTGAATAAGGCCTTGGTGATTGAGAGAGATATAATTGCTGTTCAAAAGATTGGGAGCAGCGGAGGAAGAGGAAAGGGCCTACTTCTGGCTAATCCCCAGCTCAGGCCAAGAAGAAAGGTGCACATCAGGCCCCAGCTGAACCACAAATAAGGAGACTCGTTGCATTCATTGTGGGAACTTCCACCCTGGAAGGCCTTGCCGCAGATTGACTGGTGCCTGCTTTATCTGTGGGAAAACTGATCACAAGATTGCCATCTGTTCCTTTCGGAAGGATCAACAGCTTTCTTCAAGTCAAGGGATGAGCAGCAATATCAGCAGCAGCCACCGAGGACCCAGGGAAGGGTTTTCAACCTCACTCAGCAGGACGCTGCCGCCTCTAATTCTGTGGTGACAGGTATACCATTTAATTTTATATCTAGTATTACATTCTTATCTAGTGCAATGCATTGATAGTTAATTAGAAGTTAGGTTCAATCCTTGATGTTAAAATAAATTACACTTATGTCCAGGAATGATTAAAGTAGGTACTGCTTATGCTCAAACTTTAATTGACCCGGGTGCCACGCATTCTTTCATATCTGACATCTATCATGACAAGAATGCATCATTGACACCTGTTCCTCTGGAGCAAGAGTTGCATATTGCTTTTCCAAATGGAGATGTTATGAAGGTTGACACAGTATGCAAATCATGCCCAATTGTCTTGGAAGAAAGAGGTTGAATGCTGATCTAATTGTCCTTCCCTGAAGTTCTTTGATGTTATCCTTGGAATGGATTGGTTGGCCTCCTATCATGCTTCAGTAGACTGCTTCAGGAAGATTGTCAACTTCAAAATTCCAAGTCAGCCTGAATTCAGTTTTACTGGTGGTCAGAAATACCTAGCCTCGGTGTTCATATCAGCAATGCAGGCTGAAAAGTATCTGATGAGTGGTGGTCAAGGATTTCTTGCTGTAGTCAAGAACCTTCAGCAGGGAGAGACCAAGTTGGAGGATATTCCTATAGCTCGAGAATTTCCTGATATCTTTCTAGATGAATTGTCTGATTTGCCCCCAGACCAGGAAGTCGAATTCTCCATTGATCTAGTTCCTGGAACTGGGCCTATATCCAAGGCCCCTTATCGCATAGCTCCGGTTGAGCTAAAGGAACTGAAGGATCAATTACAGGAGCTCCTAGATCGGGGATTTATCAAACCCAGTGCTTCTCCTTGGGTGCTCCAGTTCTATTTGTTAAGAAGAAGGATGGCAGTCTTCGACTTTGCATTGATTACCAGGAAATCAATAAGGTAACAGTGCGAAATAAGTACCCTCTGCTGAGGATTGACGACTTGTTTGATCAACTCCAAGGAGCCCGAATATTCTCAAAGATTGATCTCAGGTCAGGGTACCATCAACTCAAAGTCGAGAAGGGGGATGTGCCTAAGACAGCATTCAGAACCAGATATGGCCACTACGAGTTCTTGGTGATGCCGTTTGGGTTAACTAATGCCCCAGCAGCATTTATGGACTTGATGAACATAATTTTTAAACCATATTTGGATCAGTTTTAGTGGTTTTTATTGATGATATTTTGATATATTCCAAGAGCCATAAGGAGCATGAGGACCACCTGAGGATCGTGCTACAGATTCTTCGAGAGAAGAACCTTTATGCCAAGCTGCAGAAGTATGAATTTTGGTTGGACCAAGTATCTTTCTTGGGTCATATAATCTCTAAAGATGGTGTATCTGTGGACCCGAAAAAGATTGAGGCTATCATTAGCTGGTGCCGACCTTCCAATGTGGCAGAAGTCAGAAGCTTCTTGGGGTTAGCCGAGTATTACTATAAATTTGTGGAGGATTTCTCTCACATTGCTCTACCCCTAACTCGCTTAACCCAAAAGCGAGTGAAGTTTGACTGGGCAGTGGAGTGAGAAAAGTTTCCAGAAGTTAAAGTAGCGTCTGGTGTCAGCTCCCATTCTTGTTCTTCCGACAGGATCTGAAGGTTTTACTATATATACTGATGCCTCTCGAAAAGGATTGAGATGTGTTTTGATGCAGAATGAAAGGGTGATAGCCTATGCCTCCAGACAACTGAAACCTTATGAGCAGAATTATCTTACCCATGATCTGGAATTGGCTACTGTGGTTTTTGCTCTAAAGATTTGGCAGCATTATCTATATGGAGTGTCGTGTGATGTGTATACATATCATAAGAGTCTAAAATACATCTTCACACAAAAGGAGCTGAATTTGAGGCAGAGGAGGTGGTTGGAACTACTGAAGGATTATGACATGAATCTATATATCATCCTGGGAAGGCTAATGTAGTGGCTGATGCTTTGAGCAGAAAATCCTCTTCTGAGTAAGCTGCTATGATTACTTTCCAGCCTCACATATTGAGAGATCTGGAGAAGTGGGAGGTTGGTTTGAGAGTACAGCAGTCTGATGGGCTTGTTGCAGCACTTGTACTCCAGCCGACCCTAGTTGACAGAATCAAGTCCTCCCAGATAGAAGATCCGATCTACAAAGGATTAAAGAAGATGTGCAGTCAGGAGTCCAGAAGGAATTTTATATAATGGAGGATGGATCCCTGAAATTTGAAGGAAGACTTTGTGTGCCAAACATTGAGGAGTTGAAGGCTGAAATTTTGAAGGAGGCTCACTACTCTCCTTATACTGTGCATCCAGGTGGCACTAAGATGTACAGAGACTTAAAAAAATTTTGGTGAAAGGTATGAAGAGGGAGATTGCTCAGTATGTGGCCAAGTGCTTGATGTGTCAGTGAGTGAAGCCGAGCATTAAAGGCCTGCGGGACCTCTTCAGTCTCTGATGATTCCACAGTGGAAATGGGAAAAGATTACAATGGACTTTGTGACTGGTCTGCCCAAAACTCCCAGAGTAACGATGCAGTTTGGGTTATTGTGGATAGACTAACAAAATTAGCTCATTTCCTACCTTTCAGAGTTGGGGTCTCTAGTAAAGATTGGCTAATTTGTATATTGAGCAGATCGTGAGACTCCATGGCGTTCCTGTATCTATTGTATAAGATAGAGATACCAGGTTTGTGTCCCAGTTCTGGCAGAGTCTTTATAAGGCCATGGGAACCAAATTAAATTTCAGCACTGCCTATCATTCCCAGTCAGATGGACAATCAGAGAGGACCATACAGATTCTGGAAGATATGTTGTGAGCTGTGTGATGGACTTGGGTGGAGCTTGGGATAACCACTTACCTTTGGTGGAGTTTGCATATAATAATAGTTACCAGGCCAGTATCCAAATGGCTCCATTTGAAGCTCTGTATGGTAGGAGGTGCAGATCTCCTTATGTTGGGATGATGTGGGAGAGAGGAAATTGTTAGGCCCTGAGCTGGTTCACCAGACAGTTGATAAGGTGCAATTGATCAGGGAGCATCTTCGTACAGCTCAGAGCAGGCAGAAGAGTTATGCTGATATCAGGAGGAGAGAATTGGAATTTCAGGTTGGGGACCATGTTTTCTTAAGGGTATCACCAACCAAGGATATGATGAGATTTGGGATTAGAGGAAAGCCGAGTCTACGTTATATTGGACCTTTTGAGATCATGAGTAGAGTTGGGGAGGTTGCTTACAACCTGGCACAGCCTCCGATTTTAGCTGGGGTACATAATGTTTTCATGTCTCTATGTTGAGGAAGTATATTTCGATCCCAGCCATGTCATAGCATATGAGCCTATACAGTTGAGGAAAGATTTATCATATGAGGAGTACCTTGTGCGTATCGTGGACCGCAAAGATCAGGTTCTGAGACGGCGTACCATTCCCTATGTCAAGGTGCAATGGAGTAATCATTCTGAGAGGGAGGCTACTTGGGAACTTGAGGAGGAAATGAAAAAGAAGTATCCACAACTATTTGTATCTTAATATAGTTAATGATGTAGCTACGACTTTTGACTTTTGAATAAAAACTTAGTTGATTGTGTGACAAAATTTGGAATTCTAATTTTCTCTAATGAAAGTGTATCAATTTCGAGGTCGAAATTTTTATAAGGAGGGGAGAATGTAATCCCTGGGATTACGTTACCTGCTTGCGAGAGTTGATCGCGAGATCAGAATGATTGATGCCAGGGACTCCTGCAGTTGCGCGAGGTGTTTGAATTTTAAATCACCCCGTAACGAATGGAGTCCCAAATCCCTTGATCTGAGGATCTGCATCGCCCTTAAAGGAAGACGCAGATGCTTCTTCCCCAACATCCTCGTGCGCGCGCCTACTCCCGGTAAGTTCCTCTGTCCATGCCAGGGAAGGAGAGAGAGAGTCAGAGGAAGAGAGAGAGAGAGGAAGCCGAGCACGGAGGAGACACACATTCTTCTCCTGTGCCAACTTTGATTCCGGCCGTCGGGCCTGAGCCTTGGCCGCCCCACCGGCACTGGAGACAGCGTCATGGGGTGCCGAAGACGAGAGAGGGGATTAGAGAGAGAGAGAGAGAGAGAGAGAGAGCCTATGACGGGGTGCAGCCGGTTCGATCCTTGGTTCGGGCCCAGGCATGCCGTCGCCTCGTCGGGCCTGAGCCTTGTCGGCGACCTTCATCGGTACCGGGCGTGCGTCCGATGGAGGTCCGCCGGCCATGGTGGCCGGCCGTGCGCCGGCACGCCTCCTAGCCACGGTGGATCATGAGAGAGAAAGGGGGAAAGAGAGAGGAAATTGGAGAGAGAGAGAAAGGGAGGGTCGGCCGCTACGGCGGCCGGCTCTGGTCCGGCCACGGCGGCCGAGCCGCCCTAAATTTGGCCGGCGGTGGCCCTGGCCGCCGGTACGAGATAACCCCTGTTTCGGTTGAAACAGGGGATCAAGGAGGAAGATCACGTGGGCCGACTGGGCTGCGTGATCTTTGGGCCCTGTTGGGCCAATCTGAGAGCCAGTTTTGAGCAGCGTTTTGGGCCCTGTAATGGGTCGAAAATGGTAAAATAAAATTATAGCAGAATCAGGGTTGATTCTAATTTCTTGGGGTAATTCTACTTCCCTATTTGGGCAAATATGTTGATAGATATTTGAGCCCAAAGTTGGGCATGTGAGTGGTCTTGTAGAGTTTTAAGAATCATTTTATTATTCAGATTTTAGAAACTTAATTATGTAAAATGATGCTGTAGGTACCCAGGTGTCCAAATAGCTGGTATACCATTTGGGATTTGCGTACTGAGGTAAGAAGCCAAGTATTATAATTTCATAAATTATTTAATTTGTAAATCGTGAATTTATAATTCGATGCATATATATGAAATGTGAAAAAATAAAGTTGCAGTTGTATTGAATTAATAAATAGTACCACGAATTTTCAAATAAGCATTTGTTATGACTATTGTAGCGGATAATATTTTAAATATGGTTTATATGTATATGCAAAATGTAATTATGCAAAAATTATGTTGGTACTATCGAAATGATAATATGCAATTATGATGATGACTTTGAAATTTACTTGTATGTGTCGCGCGGTTCTCGTATGATGGAATGCCAAGTAATACGTGACCCACCTTCACAGGAAAGATCTGTGGAGGATACACATCTGTAGGATGTGTTCTGATCGATTGTGATATGGCATAATGCTGGTACCAGGACCTTTCCTTTAGGGGACATTTAAGAGTGATACACTAGATGAGTGTTGTGGGCCGTGGGACACATAAGAAAACAATGCAAATATAAACAGTGGTTTGTTTACATTACATATTTAGTATTTATTGTATAATTAAGCTTCCAAATTATTTTGAGCTGATGATATGAATGTGCTGATGGCATGATAATGTATTTGAAATTTGAAATTTTTATGAAAATGTGATTTGAAATTATATAGGCTTACTTATTGAGTGTGAGCTCATATAATCCTCACAATATTTTTCAGAGCCTCAGGAGTGAAAAGGATAATTGGGGTTGATGAAACTTCTATTAAATAGAATAAGATCTACTAATGATGTAACCCCAGTATTGCTTGTGTGTAGGGCTTGTAGCCCAAGACTTATAATTATGGTTTGTAATAAATTATGGATTTGAATTGAATAGTTTTAATTATTGCCTTATATTGATTCATGTATCAAAATTCGAGACACCTTGCATGCCTGGCATGCGACGGGTTGTCATCTTAGCTTAAATTTTTGGGTCTGGAGCATGACAATAATATATAATACTTAAAAATAGTTTCATATTGGATGTAAAAAAAAAAAAACAAAAAAAAAATTAAGGAGCTTATAACTTTGGCTTAAAATTTTAAGACTATATAAATTAATTTTACTCCGAAAAGAAGAAAAACACCTTAGATAACCAACAACACTCTTTCAATATAAATACAGGGGAGGATGAGAAATATTACATGTAGCCAAACTATCACATTCACCTAGGCCAACAGTCTACTTCCCCATAGGAGCAGAAGACATGATGATCTTTCTGCACTCAAAAGGGCTGATTTGAGTATACGGTTGGTTGCACTGAACTTTTCTACATGTGTGTGTATATATACTTGCAAGCCAAAACTTTATGTTATTTTGTGGCACTCTTCCAAAGGGAACCTTACGCTGGGCATTGTAAAACTTTGTTGCTTGATATTTGGATCCAGTGAAAGATCCTTGACTTGTATGCACGTCCTGCAGCGAAGGATGCGGGCATTTTAAGGATGAATTAATACGCCACAAATTAATGGCGGCTAATTAGGGAGTTGAACAACTGCATTTTTAGCACACGACTAACTCCATTGGTTGAATTTATTTCATTTTGATAATGAAAAAGAGGAGCGGACCCAACTCTTTTGTCAACATGGCGTTGGTTTCAATGGATGAAAATGAGAAATTATTTCAAGTCCACCACTTCGTTGAGATATAATCTTGTTAATGTCGTCGATATGACTTCAAATATTCCATTGGTATCCCTTGTTTTCAAGTGCCAATATCTCTTGCTCGCGGATATTTCAAAGTCAAACCAGAACTTTTTAGGTGTTAGCACGGCTAGCAAAGATCAAGTAGGAATAACTTAGAAGGACGAAAAATTATGCTGAATAACTTGCACACAAATATTCCATTGGTATTCCATTAAGATAAGCATGTCTTAAATATTGGACTAAAAAGGATTTATTTGAAGCTTAGCCATGTCTATTGATCGCTGCAAGCCAATATTGTTGACTAAGAACTTGATCAAAGAATGATAAGATCCATTCCAAACTTAGAGGTCGTTCTTGATGATTTAACTTCAGATTATCATTCTCTATACACCCTTATTTTTTCAAAAAAAAAAAAAAATTGGAAATCTGCCTCTATGTGCATGACACAATGAAATGAAAAAAAAAATTATGATTCTTGTTGAGGGGTAAAATTGTCATTGTGTTGATAACCGTGCGAAGGGGCTAAGATCAGCCCCATCCCCCCGCCCGCTACATTACACCCCCGAAGAACGAGCTAACTAATATGATCCAACGGGTCGAGCAACCCATAGTTCGGCTCTTCCCCGAGCTTCTTGGCCTCCCCCGAGCTTCTCGTAGCTTGGCCTCCCCCGAGCTTCCCACGGCTTCCTCGAGCTTCCCACGGCTTCCCCGAGCTTCCCATAGCTCGGCTTCCTCGAGCTACCTATAGCTCGGCTTCCCCTGAGCCTCCCGTAGCTCGGCTTTCCCCGAGCTTCTCGTAGCTCGGCTCTCCCAAACTACCTATAGCTCGGCTTCTATGAGCTTCCCATAGCTCGGCTTCTCCGAGCTACCTATAACCCTTTTCCCTAAGTAAACCCCGAGCAATCCATGGCTCAATACACACCTCCGCGGAACCCGACGCGGGAGAGCCCAGGCCTAGCGTAACGGAATCCCAAACAAAGGATCATATCGAGGAGTGGCCTAGGATCTACAGTAACGGCCTAGGACCTACGCACTCATCAGATCTCAGGCCATCAGGGGGCCCTCCCAGCCGTCGATCCTTTAACAAACAAGATACGGATCCCACCGGCTTTACAACAGCTTGATTTGAATCATCCCGTATCCTAACAACCTTCGAACCTTCCAGAAGGCGCTCAAGATCCAGGTGATTGCCTATAAATATGATGCTCCCAGATTCTCTCACGTATACGCTGACACCCCCTGGCTCACTCTCACACTCACTCACTCTCTTTCACCTTCACTGCTCGTCGGCGCTCCCCCAGAGCTTCCGATTGGCCGCCCCTAGAAGGACCCCCCAGAGAGATCCTTCTCCTCATTTCTGTTGATCATCGATCTCCACTGACTTGAGCATCGGAGGGTCTTCCGCGGAGGGTACCCCCAATGCCTCTCGCGTGAAGACTTCTGTGCAGGTCCGCCCAGGAGGAAGCCCAGATCAGGAGATCGATCGCGCCCGAGTCGGAGGACAGATCCCGGCGGCAACAGATTGGCGCTAGAGGAAGGGCCTCAAGTCCCGTTAAAACTTGAAGAAAGGAGATAAGGATCTCGATCTGGAGTAGAACCTCTCCAATGGCTATCGGAGAAGAGCAACCTCTGAAGCCCAGGACCAGGTCGTCTCTCAAAGACCTGATCCGACGAGCAACGCGGCGCCATACCCGCCGCCAGTTGAGACCCCGTCACCGCCAGCCATCCTGGTGACCCAGGATCAGTTCGCCACACTGGTCCAGCAGGTCCAAGCCCTGACCCATCTGGTTCAGGAGCGCCTCGCAACTGCCCCTGCTCTGCGCCTTCATGAGGAGGCCGTAGCTCCTTTCTCTCCGGCCACCTCCTCTTCTGGTCCACATGGAGCCGCGGACCCCCCACACCAACCCAAAGGGAACAAACCAGTCCCACGAGGCAGCTACAACAGGGATCCTCCCAGATCTCGACGAGCCCAGTCCCTCTCTCCGGTGTCCTCCCGCCATGATTCGACGCTGTCCCCGCACTCTCCTCGCCAAGCTCCTCCTCTTGCATCTAAAGAGGAGATCCATCGACAAATCTGGGAGATGCGTTAGGAGCTGGACGCCGCCAAGTAGGCCCATCCGCCTCAGCCCAAGGTAGAGCAGGGCATCCCTTTCTCCAAAGGGATCATGGAGGAAGTGATTCCCTTCCATATTAAGCTGCCCGCCATCGAGCCCTACCATGGCTCTTCTGACCCGACGATCATCTCAGTAGCTTCCAGTCAATAATGATGTTCCACGGAGCATCCGACGTGATCCTCTACCGCGCCTTCCCTTTCACCCTCAGAGGATCCGCCCGAACCTGGTTTAACGCCTTGAAACCAAGTTCCGTTGATTCATTCGACGAGCTGAGCATCTTTTTATTGGCCAGTTCGTCAGTAGCCACCGTCACCGACGAAGGTCCGACTCCCTCTCCGAAGTTAAACAGAGAGAGGGAGAGTCCTTGAGAAATTACCTTGGCCGCTTTAATAAGGCTATGCTGGAGGTGGACCACCTTAATCATGAGGTGGCTATATCCGCCCTAGCGGGGGGAGTTTTGAAGGAGAGCGACTTCTACCTGGCGATGGAAGTCAGCTATCCCCCAAATCTCTTCGATATGATGGCCCTGGCAGACAAATACGCCAGGGTCGAGGAGTCACGGAGAGCTAACCGCACCGAGCTAACGAAGAAGAAAGAACCTAAAGGTTCTGATAGGTACCGACCGATCCGTCAGCCGAGCCCGCCTCGCCACCAAAGAGCTCCCCCGCCGTCGCTAAGAAATCGCTCCCGGAGCCCGCCCAAGCGATTCGACCGATACACTCCACTGACTGTACCCAGGGCGTAAATCCTCATGGAGATAGAGCACCAGCTCCCCCGGCCAGCCCCTCTCCGAGGGAACCCAACTCGGAGGGATCCCACCAAATACTGCCGCTATCACCGGGAGCACGGCCACGACACTGAGGAATGCTGGCAGCTGAAAAATGAAATTAAGAGGCTGATCCAGTGAGGCCGACTGAACCAGTTCAGGAGGGCGCCTGAGCCAGGGCAAGGAGGTGACCGCCAGCCCGAGCCTCAGTAGCCTCCTCCTCCTCCCAATCCACCCGTGATCGGCCATATTAACATGGTTGAAGAGGCCGGCGGCTCGAGCTCCAGAAATGATGATGAAGGCTCGGCGCCAAAGAGAGCACGAATGGGTGAGCTCTCCTTCTCCGACGATGATCTCCAAGGGGTACAGTTCCCACATGACGATGCATTGGTTGTATCCCTCAATTTAAATAACTACGATGTAAGCCGGATCCTCGTTGATAGTGGAAGCTCCGTGAATGTTTTGTACCTTGATGTGTTTGCCAAGATAAGATTGCTCATGGAAAACCTCCGAGCCGTGGATTCCACCCTAATGGGGTTCACCGGCGATGTTATCATCCCGGAAGGGGTCGTAACCTTAATGGTTCGGGCAGGAACCTGGCCCCTTGTGGCCACTGTCCACACGGACTTCCTAGTGACTAAGCTCAGGTCGCCCTACAATGCCATATTTGGAAGACCCGACCTGATGTCTCTCAAAGCCATTGTCTCCATCCCACACCTGTCTATGAAATTCCCTGCCGGGCAAGGCAATGGCGTCGTCCGAGGAAGCCAAACTATGGCTCGGCAGTGTTTTGTCACCAGCCTTTAGTCCAGAATGCCTGAAGTTGATGGGCTGGACGCTCGGGAGGACTTCACTGAGCAATGGGGGAACTAGCCGAGGAACTGGAGGAGATACCACTGGACGAAGCTCGTCCCGACCGAACCATAAAGATCGGGTCGTTGCTGAAAGGCAAACCTCGGCGGGAGCTGATCGAGTTTCTCCGAAGCAACGCTGATGTCTTCGCCTGGTCCACCTCTGACATGCCAGGAATCAGCCCCGAAGTTCTTGTCCACCGCCTTAACGTGGACGAGATGTACCGGCCCGTCAAGCAAAAGAAGAGAAGCTTTGCACCAGAACAGTAGAGGTCTATTGAAGAGGAGGTCGATAAACTCATCAAGGCGAACTTCGTCTGGGAGGTAAATTACCCAAATTGGCTATCAAATATCGTCATGGTGAAGAAGTCGAACGGCAAGTGGCGGATCTGCATCGACTTCACTGACCTCAACAAAGCATGCCCAAAGGATAGCTTCCCTCTCCCCCGGATTGATCAACTTGTGGATGCCACCTCGGGTCATCAAATGCTGACGTTCATGGACGCCTACTCTGGCTACAACCAGATCCAGATGGCCCCCGAAGATGAGGAAAAGATCGCCTTCATAACCGACTGAGGTACTTACTGTTACCGTGTTATGCCTTTCAGTCTTAAAAATGCAGGAGCCACCTACCAAAGGCTGGTCAACAAAGTATTCAAGGAACAAATCGGCTGGAATATGGAGGTATACGTCGACGATATGCTGGTTAAGAGCAAAGAGGCATCGCAGCACATCAAGGATCTCTCGGAGAGCTTCGCGACACTCTGCAAATATCAGATGAAGCTCAACCCAACTAAGTGCGCCTTCGGCGTTAACTCCAAGAAGTTCCTCGGCTTCATGGTCTCCCAACGAGGTATCGAAGCTGACCCCCAAAAGATTCAAGCTCTCCAGCAGATAGCGCCCCCGGCGTCAATTAAAGAAGTCCAGTGCCTGATCGGAAGGATAGCGGCCCTTAACCACTTTGTGGCGCGCTCTGCCGAAAGATGCCTCCCCTTCTTTAAGACTCTCCGGTCGGCCAAAAATTTCCAGTGGACTTCCGAATGCCAAAAATTATTTGATGACCTCAAGAAGTACCTCGGCTCTCCCCCACTCCTCAGCAGCCCAAATCCTGGGGAGACATTGTTCCTATATCTGGCTATTTCGGAGGGTGCCATTTGTTCGGTGCTGGTTAGGGAAGAAAACAAGGCCCAGAAGCCAATTTATTATGTCAGCAAATTGCTCCGTGATGCGGAGACGAGGTATAGCCGAATTGAGAAGATGGTGTTGGCCTTGATCACCTCTGTCCGAAAGCTGCGGCCGTACTTCCAGGCGCATTCTGTGACGGTCCTGACTGACCAACCTATCAAGGCGGTGGTCCACCACCGGAGACATAAGGGAGAATCACTAAATGGGCCATCGAGTTGAGCGAACATGGCATCCGATTTCAGCCTCGCCCGGCCATCAAAGCTCAGGTGCTAGCCGACTTCCTCCTCGAATGTACCATCCTGGAGGACGGCTCCACCCCTGACTCCCCCGAGAAACCAAAACCTGGCGCTCGGTGGCTCCTCCATGTCGATGGGTCATCCAACGCTCATTGCTCTGGAGCAGGTTTGATCCTCACCAGCCCGGAGGGGGCAACTTTTGAGTATGGTGTCCGCTTCTCCTTCCCGGCCTTCAACAACGAAGCTGAGTACGAAGCCCTGTTGACCGGTCTCCGAATCGCCCGCAGCCTTAAGGTGGAGAAACTGAATGCCTTCACCGACTCTCAGCTGGTGGCAGGCCAAGTCCGAGGGGAGTTTGAGGCTCGGGAACGAACATGATCCGATATCTCCAAGAGGTGCGGAGCCTACTCTCCCATTTTCTCGAATTTGAGATTATTTAGATTCCTAGATCTGAAAATGCCCGTGCCGACCTGCTGTCTCGGCTGGCAACCGCAGAGTCAATGGACGCCGAACAAAAATTCCATCTGGAGATCTTGAAGAGACCCAGTATCGCGGAAGCCGACCGAGTAATGCAAGTTGAGGCCGAACCATCATGGTTCGACCCCATCCTGAAGTACCTCAAGGAAGGATCGCTCCCGGCCGATCGAAGGGAAGCTAGAAGGCTAAAACTGCAAGCCACCCACTATGTGCTAATTGATGACCAACTCTATAAGCGGTCCTTCTCCATGCCGTTGCTTAGATGCCTTCGCCCATCCGAAGCTGATTATGCCCTTCGGGAGGTGCACGAGGGGATTTGTGGCAACCATCTGGGAAGCCAGTCCCTATGCCATAAGGTACTGCATCAAGGTTACTATTGGTCAACCATGCAAAAGGATGCAAACGACCTTGTCCGAGCTTGCGACCCATGCCAAAGACACTCAAGCATTCAGAGGCTCCCCTCCGCCAGCCTGGTCCCCATATCCTCCGCTTGGCCCTTCGCCAAGTGGGGAATGGACATTCTCGGCCCATTTTCGCTCGCCACAGGGCAACAGAAGTTCTTGTTCGTCGCCATAGATTACTTCACCAAATGGGTCGAAACGGATGCAGTTGCACAAATAACCGAGGCTCGGGCCAAGGATTTCATATGGAAGTCCATCATCTGCCACTTCGGCCTCCCGCACACTATCATCACTGACAACGGCAGGCAATTCGACAATCCGAAGTTTTGCCAGTTCTACGAGGAGCACGGGATCCACCACCGCCTTACCTCGGTCGGGCACCCACAGGCCAACGGAGCAGCCGAAGTAACCAATCGGACTCTGCTTCAAGGGATCAAAGCTCGACTTTCCAAAGCTTGAGGCAGGTAGGCAGATGAATTGCACCATGTCCTGTGGGCCTACCGCACCACCCCGAGAGTGCCCACGGGTGAAACCCCATTCCGAATGGCCTTCGGTACGGAGGCTGTCATCCCCGTGGAGATAGGGCTCCCTTCTCTACGGGTGGAAAGTTACTCGGAAGAAGCCAGTGATGAGCAGCTCCGCACCAACCTTGACCTGGTAGAGGAGATCAGAGAGAAAGCTCAGATCATAGTGGCTGCCTATCAACAAAGAGTGGCCCGCTATCATTCCTCCAGGGTCAAAGGGAAAGCTTTCTTGCCTGGCGACCTCGTTCTCCGGAAAGCATCTATCTCCAAACCACTGGAGCAAGGAAAGCTGGCCCCAAACTGGGAAGGCCCTTACCAAGTAGCGGAGATCGTCGGACCCGGGACCTATAAGCTGCAAGATCTAAGCGGAAGATCCATCCCTCGGACGTAAAATTCGGACAACCTCCGCAAGTATCACCAGTAGGGTACACCCTCTACAGGCTCCCCTTCTTAATTTTTTGTCAGCACAATGTTTCATAATTCATGACATAAATCACTACAAATTATATCACCGAAAATCGTGAAGAGAAACAGATGCTGCTTACTAATCCTCGGCATGACCGAGTTACCTATTTAAAGCAGGAAATTCTCCGAACCTCGGCAGGGCCAAGCAACAATTCTCCGAACCTCGGCTAGGCCGAGCAACAATTCTCCGAACCTCGGCTAGGTCGAGCTATAAGTCTCCGAAACTCGGTTGGGCCTAGTGATGAATCCTAAAGCCCTGGCAAAAACCGAAGCATGCAAACCTCGATTAAAGCCGAAGGACTTCCAAACAGTCCCCAGAACTTCGGCCAGTTTGAAAAACGCACACTGTGCAAAACTGCCAACAAACACAAAGTCTGCGCCTTTAGCGAATCCCTAAAGGGCTCGGCAGGCCCTACACGGCCGCCCACGAACCCCAGGCAAAGTCGGGGAATCCCCCCTACTGCTAAATTCTCGGATGATATCCATGTATCTTACCACCCGAGCGCCTGTCTTGCCCCACAAACGAGACCATGACTTAGCGCGTAAGCCTAC
Organism: Calamus simplicifolius; assembly: GCA_900491605.1. Classification (NCBI taxonomy): domain Eukaryota; kingdom Viridiplantae; phylum Streptophyta; class Magnoliopsida; order Arecales; family Arecaceae; genus Calamus; species Calamus simplicifolius. The sequence continues at coordinate 122,847 of UESW01002480.1, read as the reverse complement.
AGGACCACCTAGGTCCCCCATCGGTTCAAACAGAAGCGAGCGGTTTTACCTCTTTTGCGGGATAAACGACGATCTCATCGGAGAATAATAAATTACCAAAAAAGACCTTTTTCTTTATTAATTGTGAGAAAAAGGTACAGAAAGAAAGAGAAAAAGGTATATAAAGAAAGGAAAAGTACAGAAAGGAATACGGCCTTCGCAGAGGCCTAACGGCTCCCCCCAGGGGCTGCCGGGTCTTCCACACGCCGGGACAGCTCGACGACTTGCTGGCGGAGGGATGCAATCTCCTCCTCCTGCCGGCGTACGACCCAGTGAAGGGCCTCGGTTTCCCTCGTGGAGACGGCAAGGTACTCCTCTACCACCCTCTCAAGCCGCTCGTGGCTTGCGAAGGCTGATGCCAAGGCCAGGCCGTCAACCACGGTGGGGTGGCTCCCCTCAGAGCCCCCACGACCGTTGTTCGCTACGCCTGATCCATTGGATAAATGCTCTCCACCCTGAGAAGCCATGTCGAGAGCTGTTCAAAGGCTAACCGAAAGGATGATGAACGCTGGCATCCCTCTCATCCGTATTTATACTCCTCAGGCGGGTATCTCGATCAGTCGGGTCATAAATACCGACCCATGAGAATTCACCACGTATCGCAACTTTAGCTGGCGACCACAGGACCTGAAGGATATCGGTAAACATCGACGAATTACTCGGGAACCCCCCTCCTTCTCTAGAAACTGGGTTCCTCCCGATCTGCTGGGCCCTCGCGGAGTAAATGCACTCGAAACTCCCCCTAATTGCCTTAAATCGGCCACCTTTGGAAAATGCGAAGAAGGAGCGTCAGCACCTGACGCTGACTTGCTTCCCTTGGAAGTAGCCAAAGTCATAAATGTCGGGCGTACCCATGTGCCGCCCGTTCCGCCTTGGCGCTCCGCGCCGAATCTCACAAGAACCAAACATCATGAGTCTCGGTGGCGACCAAGTCATCCCTTCGAGCCATAAATCTCCAAACCTCGGCTGGGCCGAGCAATTATTCTCCGAACCTCGGTAGGGCTGAGCAACAATTCTCCGAACCTCGGCTGGGCCGAGCAACAATTCTTCGAACCTCGGCTGGGCCAAGCAACAATTCTTCGAATCTCGGCAGGGCCGAATAATAAATCTCTGAGCTTCGGCCAAAGCAAGGAATTATCAGACAATCTCCAAGGTTCCACCCAAAGTCGGGCAGCCTATGAGCCCCGGCTAGGTCGGATAGCGCGGAATCCTCGGACAAGTAGGAGCGATATTCATGTGCCTCTTTCATCGCCAACAACAACTCTCGGCACAAAAGAAACAGAAACTAGGGGAAAGAACAAAACTTCCTTTATTTCATAAACATCAAATCAAATTACAACCACCTGAGAGGCATTACAAGTGCATTGAAATGCATGAAATAAAAACGGGTACATAACTCGGGCAAACTGCTCCAAAGTAGCCTCGAGCAACTATGATGCTTCGGCATCCGGTCCAGCAAATTAGGCAAGCCACGGGCCAGTCAGCTCGAGCCGATAATGAGCGGACGACATGGCCCAACCGTTGCGACCAGCTTCGGTTAATAATGATATCTCGGCGACCCAACCGAGATATCAGAAAATCAGAAAGGATGGATGAGTTTTTGTCCCAAACCACCCAACCGAAGGGCCCCCCGACGAGGTAGGAGGGAAGATCGCGGGCCCTGATACTAGGGCACTCCCCCAAATCTAGTGTGTACAGCTAGCCATTGCCCAAGTTGAAAGGCAATGTACTAGCGGATGATACACCATCACCCCCTCCTCACGTGGCAAAAGATTCCTCGAGCGGACGAGCCCAGGGATCCGGACCAGGGGAGGAGGAGAAATTCACGCAAACCATGGGGAGCACGCGTGGACTTCCTACCCTACATCCCGAAGGGTGAACCACAAAGGTCACACAGGAAGCGTATATGTGCGCTCTCCATGCGATCTCTGCGGACCTCTTGTGCGCTCTCCATACGATCTCCGGAGCTCCTTTTTTGAAGGCAAGCCACCCCCCAGCGGCTCCTTCATCACCCCAACTGTCCGGAGGGCAGCGACGACTTGCAGGAGGAAAGCTTGGTCCTCCCACTCTAAACCTCGGAGAGACAGGCATCATGATTCACAGAACAGAAAATTTCAGGATGGCCCAACACAGCCCTCCTTTCCCCCTTTTTATAGGCGGAGATGAGCCGGGAACAGCTACCGGAAGGCCCCGAGACTTAAAACGCCAAGCCCATGCCACCACATGGCCTCCTGAAATGAAAACAGCGCCCCCCAATGCGCGCCAGGCATGTTGCCCAAACCATGACGCATGCCAAAAGATTACTTCTGATCCCGGATCACGAGTTTTAAATACATGAAACCATCCGCCGACCTTGCGGGTACTGGCAGATCTGGGAGATCGTCCTGCGAAAACGACATCCTTCAATGGCAAATGAGCACTAACACTGCACGTCAAAGCAACCTACATTGGAAAAGGTCGACACAACAGAGGTTCGTCGGAAAGTGCCAGGCGACCTTTTGCTGGCTGCAGAGCCGTACCACCTACTTCGGGGAAACGAAAATCGACCCGCCTTGGAAAAGATAAAGTACTGACAGGGGTAATAAATGGATGTGAAGGCAAAACCCTCTTGTCCCTCGGCCCTAGCCGAGCCACTTTGTCCCTCGGCCCTAGCCGAGCTACTCCATCCCTCGGCCCCAGCCGAGCTATTTCATTCTTCGGACTTAGTCGAACCACTGCATCATTCGGCCTAAGCCGAATTGAATCGTCTCTCAACCTCCTTTTATACCAGGCTATGTTGTCGCTCGACTCTTTCGTCGGGGCAATTCCTATGCCTTGGCCTCGACTAGGATGTTCCTTCAAAATTCGAGCCCGGAAATCAACCAAGCGGCACTCGAAGTTATGACTAAAAATTCGAGACAGGAAACCACCCAGGGAAGACAAACAAACGAAAAATGGTTGATCCGTTTATTGATTTCCAGTCAAACTACAAAACAAAAGAAAGAAAAAATACATATAGCCCCCCAAAGGGTCAAGACTTGGGATCAGGCCCAGCATCTCCTGTGGCAGCGCCCGCAGGGGTGTCGCTTGGACCCCCCTTCTCGATGGTGTCTTGCCGGGGTACCTCGGCGGCAATGTCAACTCCCAGAACAGCTTCGAGGTCGACGTTAGAAATCTCTCCATATTCGTCTTCCTCGACCCCCGGGGTGCGTGCCTCATAATACTTGGCCTCCAAACAGAATAGGTCCAGGTCAGGATAAGTCTGGGCAATCTTAGCCCGCGCCTCCTCTCGCCAAGCTAGAATGCATCAGCGCAGGCCGCCCTGCGATCGTCGGCAAACTCGGTAGAGTTCTTGTACTCCTCTATCACTGAAGAGACCCGCGCATTTGCCTCGACTAATTGTTTCTCTAATTCGGAGATCCTTCGGTTCCTCGAGGCCGCCTCCTCTTCGAATGCCGCTAACCGCCCCTGAAACTCCTGGTTCACCCTGTTCAACTGCAGACAAAAAGCCAAGTAAAGCAAAAGTCGAAAGATCAAAATGGGCAAAACAAATAGCGCCCTACCTGCTCCTTCCGCCGAGCTAGCTCACTCTCCAGCACTTGGACCCTATTGAGAACCCTAGACCTGGCCAATTGGTTTTGGCGAAGGCTCTCTTTTAGCTCATCCACCCGGGACTGGGTTTCTCCAATTTCTTGACGGGCGTAGTCGAGCTCGTCAGAAAGTCGGGCAGCTCGTTCATCCGACCACTTCAGCCGATCCTTTATATCGCCGAGCTCCTTAGTTAGGCGTGTGAGGTGGTCCTGCTGCCGCCGACACTTATGCTCTTCCTCCTCGAGCCTTTTGCTCTAGTTAACCTTATCCTCGGCATGGCTAGCTTTCAACTGGTCCCACCTTTTATCAAAAAACTGTTGCATGGATTTGACCTTGCTCTCATGCTCTGCCTTGGCCTGAGAAAGCTCCAGACTAGCCTTCTCGGACTGCTCGCGGAAGCCTTGGAGCTCACTAACCTGTATGGCGAGTTGAGAGGCTCTCTTCCTCTCAACTGCCAGAATCCTGCGAGCCTCATCGGACTCCCTCTGACAGACCACCAGGGCTCGGAAAAGTTTATCTGAAGAATCCACCCTCTCCTTGAGGTGATCGACTTCCTGGCGGGCCCGAGCCCAAGCCCCAACAAACAGATACAAGCGCCATTTCAGCGCCCTCATGATTAGGGCGTTCTGCAAAGAAAGAAGATTGCATACATAAAGAATGCAGTCAAACTAGCTGACTAAAGACCCTATATCAGTGCGATTACTTACCCGAGATGCATAATCTGTAGCGATCCTAGTGAGAGCAAGATCATCAATCTCGGGGAGAAGAAAAGCCTCATCCGGCGCCCCGGTGGATCTAAAGGCCATCTCAACAAGGTCCTCTGGATAACTCCCTTCCGTCGAGGAACTCTCTCCCCACTGGAACGCAGACCGCATCAGAGCGGAGAACTTGGCACTCACCTCCGAGTCGCGTAGGTGAAAGTCTGCGCTCAGGGAGCCAACCTGGGCACCCGCGACCCATGAGCTCCCCGGTAGGCCGGCTTCCACCACCAGAGCCCTCGTTTGAGAAACTTTGGGCGTTTCGACTCCGGCGAGGGGAGCCCCAACCCGAGCATCCCCTTCGCTCGACGGCTCCCCTCCTTCTCCTTCTTCCTCTTCTTCTGCTTCTACCTCCTCAGAAATCCCCCTGCCTACAACAGACTCTTCAGGAACTTCGGCTCCCCCCGGAGCCTCCTGTGCCTCGGTGGAAGGCCCTTCACCAGAAAGCCCCCCGCGAGTTTTGATCATTGGTTCGGCAGGTTCGGCCATCTCCTCGTCGCTTGCTGGCTCTCCTACCAGCGACCCAGGCCAAACCTCAGCAGCCGTAACCACTTCCCCCGCCTCGATGGAAGCGGAGGTCGCTCCCACCTCCGCCTGTAACCTCTCCGAACCACTGGCCTCCAATGAGGGAGATCGAACCGCCCCGCCTACGGGGGCTCCCAGGCCAACCGGCATCTCTCCCTCGCCATCGTTGGACAGAACGATGACGGGCAGGGAGGAAGTTCCAGCAGTCTCCTCCGAAACCCCTGCGGCATCCCAACTTTCACCTCCGGACAGACCCTCCTCTGCCGCCGAAAGATCATACGCCACCGGAACTTCGATGCCTCCGGTCCATGGCGACGAGGAGCACCGGTCATCACTGTCTCTCCCGATCCCTCTATGGTGGGAGCCGGAGGGGTGGGGCCTCTTCTTGGTCCGATGCTTGCTGCTGGAGCCGGATCTCCTGCGGCGCTTTCCCAGCTCATCCCTCATTTGGTCTGCGAGCGCCGACCTTTTGGCTGCAAGGAAAATATGATTCGCCTGTTAGTTCACACAAAAATCGAAAATGAAGCCACATTGGGCTATCGGCCGCGAAATAAAACTTACTGCGAGGATCTAAGGGACTCAATCCGGCCACGAAGGGAGCGTTCTCCGATAGGACACTAGTCGGAAGCGCTCGACCGCTGCGCAACACGATCAGATCCCTTTTCTCCGACTTGGTTAACTCTGGGTGCGCCTCCGGATCCTTTACGTATTGCCCCCATACCCGAGAGAAATCCGAGCCGATATTCCTCTCGACTATGAAGAATCGCGACTTCCACTCCTTTATCGATGACGGATTGTCAGAGATCATCTTGAAGGATCTCCGGAGGCCGATGTAGGGCCACTCTAAGGCCCTCCCGAAGACCAGATTGAAGCACACCCTGAACATCGAAAGGGTCGCGGTCACTCCGACATGGTTGCACAGCGATATGAACCCGATGAGGTTGCGCCAACTGTTGGGAGCCACCATGGTGAAGCATATATTGTAGAACTTCATCACCTCCCACACCAGCGGATGAAGGAGAAACCTGAGGCCTGCCCTCAAACTTTCCTTGTAGCAGAATGCTCCATCTCCCAATCTGGATGTTACCCTGTCCTCAGCCATCGGGAGCAGCAAGGTAACATCCTGGGGAATCTTGTACAGACAGCGTATCCGCTCCAGTCCGCCAAGGTCACCTCCGAAGCCTTATCACTCGGACTCACCATGTCTTCAATCAAAAGAGACGCTGAGCAACGGATTGCTGTGAAAACGAGAAGACGAAGCTCTCTAAGGGAAAGCGAGAGAGCGCTACAAATAGGGAGGGCGCCGCCTCGACTCCGTTTTTCCTAAGGAAAACCGCCTCAGAGTGAGGACGAGGCGTCTCAACCAAGGCATCCGGAACCGCCACCACGAGCGTCATGAAAATCGAGATCTCCTACGTGGCACTCCCCCAATCGCTGCCTTCGCCCCTAAGGAACGATGGATCCACCTCAAAAAGGCAAGACGGCCCCACGACATTAATTAGGGCATCATTGCGCAGGCTATCAAATACGCATCCCCCCCGTTCGGATCGCACCACCTAGGTCTGTACTCCCTACGCCCGAACCTACGCTTCGAACTAGGGAGTGGGGGGCATGTGTTAAGGGGTAAAATCGTCATTGCGTTGATAACCGTGCGAAGGGGCTAAGATCAGCCCCATCCCTCCGCCCGCTACATTACGCCCCCGAAGAACAAGCTAACTAATATGATCCAACGGGTCGAGCAACCCATAGTTCGGCTCTTCCCCGAGCTTCCCATAGCTCGGCTTCCCCGAGCTACCCGTAGCTCGGCTTCCCCCGAGCTTCCCATAGCCCGGCTTCCCCTAGCTACCTATAGCTCGGCTTCCCATAGCTCGGCTTCCCCCGAGCTTCCCGTAGCTCGGCTCCCCCGAGTTCCCAATAGCTCGGCTTCCCCCGAGCTTCCCGTAGCTCGGCTTCCCCGAGCTACCTATAGCTCGGCTTCCCCCGAGCCTCCCGTAGCTCGGCTTCCCCCGAGCTTCCCGTAGCTCGGCTTCCCCGAGCTACCTATAGCCCGTTTCCCCAAGTAAACCCCGAGCAATCCATGGCTCAATACACACATCTACGGAACCCGACGCGGGAGAGCCCAGGCCTAGCGTAACGGAATCCCAAACAAAGGATCATATCGAGGAGTGGCCTAGGATCTACAATAATGGCCTAGGACCTACGCACTCATCATATCTCAGGCCATCAGGGGGCCCTCCCAGCCGTCGATCCTTTAACAAACAAGATATGGATCCCACAGGCTTTGCAATAGCTTGATTTGAATCATCCTCATATCCTAACAACCTTCGAACCTTCCAGAAGGCGCTCAAGATCCAGGTGATTGCCTATAAATATGATGCTCCCAGATTCTCTCAGATATGCGCTGACACCCCCTGGCTCACTCTCACACTCACTCACTCTCTTTCACCTTCACTGCTCGTCGGCGCTCCCCCAGAGCTCCCAATTGGCCGCCCCTGGAAGGACCTCCCAGAGAGATCCTTCTTCTCATTTCTGTTGATCGTCGATCCCCACTGACTTGAGCGTCGGAGGGTCTTTCACGGAGGGCCACCCCCAACGCCTCTCACGTGAGGACTTCTGTGCAGGTCCGTCCAGGAGGAAGCTCAGATCAGGAGACTGATCACGCTTGAGTCGGAGGACAGATCCCGGCGGCAACAATTCTAATAGCTAATGTCATAGGATGAACACTTGAAAGTTCTACATAAATATTAGAACAGTATAATATATTAATTGATCAGATCCTTATTAGACTTGATCACCCTCTTTAATATGAGTTGGATTTGAACCATTATCAGGCTTACAAATGAAATATTGTTGCCAGATGGGATTCCAAAATGAGGCTTGAGGGAATGATGAGGCTCTTGGGATGGTGTTGCTTTAGATGCGAGAGCTGGAGATTCGTGCTGGTCCTTTGATGCAGTGATTGTAGATCTTAAAGTGGACAGCGTGAGCGGATTTCCTGTTAACGGGTTAAGATTTGCGTTACACTAGGACCCGTTAATCGCATGGCCTTGGCCGAATGGCCGGCTTTACGGCCTCACCGTGGACCGACCGACCTCGATCCAGATAGCGCTCTAGTGGGGTGGTGATGGCGAGCAAGGCCGCGGCGACGGGGGCGGCGGCGGCAGCGAAGGCGGTGGCGGCGGAAGGGTACCAGTACCCGTGGAGGGAGAAGCTGGTCAAGTACAAGAACGAGCTCACCAAGGGGGTCTGGGGCTATTGGGAGCTCGGCGCATGGAAGCCCCTCGCCCTCAGCGCCCGCAAACGTGCCCGCCTCCGCAAGGAGGTCCTCCTCGCTGGAGAGTAATCTCCCCGACCTCCCTTCTTTTCTTCCTCCCTCCATCTCTTTACCCCTTATTTGATTTTATCCTTTATTGGATTTTTTAAAAAATTAAATTTTCGATGATTCGGTTTTCTCTTTTTTTATTGTTTTTGTTTTTGCTTTTTTTAATGAATTCGGGGGTTCAGGGATTGGCCCTACGATCCGCCGAAAAAGGAGATGAGGAACAAGAGGAAAGGCCACAAGTGCGACCGTGTGGCTGCGGAGAAGTGCGACTCTATCTCTTTATATCTTTCTCTTCGTTTTTAGGGTCTTCTCTTTCTTACTTTTTTTTCTAGGGTTTTGGGTTTAAATGTTATTGATTTATCTGAACGGCTCGTATTTTTCAGGCGGGCGCATACTGCTGAGCTGATGAAGAAGATGCCAGAAATGCTATTGGATTATAAGGTCAGGACTAGACCGTTCTCTCCGCCTTCACTTCAAAATCAGTCTTTTAGCTCTCTCTCTCTCTCTCTTTCTCCCCCCATTTTGTTGTCTCTGACTGAATTTGAGGAAATCAAAGTAAACTAGGGATATATTAGAGAAAGATCGTTCCATGCAATTACAATTCCTTTATTAGGGTGTGAAAGAACGATGAGGCATGGGGTTGCAACCTCTTCTAAAATGTCATGCTCGCAAACTGTTTGACAAAAAGGTTTTCAGGAATAGTTCTAATTATAGAGCAAAACCTAAATAAAATTCAAAAAGGAGAATGCTGTATTGTGTTAGTGCAGTGACCAAAAAATTCTTTTCACTTGCTCTAAGTAAAAGATTCTTTTATTTTTAATGAATTTATCAGTTTGATTGTGGTTCACACGCCAAAAGGATGGAGGTTTGCAAGGATATTTTTGGTGAAGTTAGATAATAATCGATGTTTTTGCTCAAAGGAGAAAAGAAAGTGGAGAGAACAATTATTACTGGTATGAAGCTCAAAATGTACTAGTAGATCAGGTTATGTAGGTGTATCAGTAGGTAACTATGCGTTTTAGATCTTTGAGTTAATTTGATAATAAAAAACTATGGTTGCTGCTGCTGCTCTTAGGGAAAAGTAGTTGAGAAATTTATGGATTGCGAAACATAAAAAACATTTCTGCTCATTAACATACACGCTAGTATAAGTACGATGACTTTTTATACAGTCTTGAGGGAAGAATCATATCCATGAAGCTCCAGTAAAAAGTTATGTTATGATTGATGCATTGCATTGGATCATTTACTGCAGTTTAAGTTTGCAAATGAGGAATTTTGATGCATATAACATGTTAACATGAATAAATATTTCTTAATTTGCTTTATGGGAGTCAGTGAGAGAGCTGCACAGTCTGAATCCTTTACTCAAGCTAGCAACGTGACCTCTTAATCTTGTTACATTTAGATTGCCTTGATCTTTTTTCTTAAAAAAAAAAAAAATTAGAACATGGCCGCATATTTTTCTTGTGGCTACATGGTAGATTCTGAGTTATCCAAAACAAGGGCATTATATAGATTATTGGATACTGTAACACATCGATTGCAGACTTACATGTAACTCAAACTTGATTTCTCATATACACACGTGTGTGTATTTGTGTTTATATTATCACCATGAATTTTTTATATAAGAATTTTATTTATTTTAGGCTCTGAACTTGTAGCTATTTGTGAGTATTCATTATTTTTCAGATTTAACCTTACATGCTTGCAGTAGACTTTATGATTTCACGTAAATTTTGTTTGTGTTTTGGCTGAGTGCAATATTTTCATCATATCATACTATCTCTGATGTGACAAAGGCTAGACAGGATAGAATAGGTAAAGTGGTTAAGATTAAGGTGGAGACTTTGTTGTGATAAAACCACATTAAGTGCACTACGGTAGTGGTCTCACTGTCCAGTAGGGCTTCTTTGCCTTTTCTACTCTCAAGAAATCCAAGCCATGCTGCAGCGAGGTATGTTGTCTGTCATACATGCCCATTCAATCTCCACTGAAATTCCTCATCCATTTATAAAGTTATTGTGAAGCAATTCACAAAATTCTTTTGACATTATATGTGAGCACGATTTTTCCAAATCTCTGTTTCATTTATGCTTCAAGATTCTCATTTTTCACAATACCCATCTTGGTCTACTTAAACCCCATTTAGTGGGGCAGATCAAACCCAGACATCTCTCTCTCTCTCTCTCTCTCTCTCTCTCTCTCTCTTGTGTAAAGGGAGAGGGTTACACCTCACCAGCCACCCAAGTGAAGGGAGGATTCGAACCTGGGTTATTGGGCACCCCAGCGCAATGGTTTTACCAACAAGACAAGTTGGTGCCGACAAACTGAGACATCATTGTCATCTTCATTGTTGCCTGGTAAAATGTCTGTGTCATGTCTGCGGAAGTATGGAGGCAACTGAGCAGGTAATACAACCTTCCGGTTAGCATAAATGGAAATGGGGCCTACCCACAACAAGGCTTGTATTTGGACATATTGAATCTTTTATTGGCAAGTGTAAGAAAATGGATGACAACCGTTCCATTGTAACTAGACACGGTTCTTAGTGTGTTCTTGAAGATGCTTCTTTTGATGCTAGATGAAACATTATACAAATAAAGATAATGATGACAATGCTATAAAGAGCCAGATAAATAAGAGGGTACAACTGCACAGAATGAGCGTACCATAGATGAGAACACTGACTTGGACTTGGTAAGTCCAGGGAAGACTGATACGAATGCATCAGGGCTATAAGGGGTGAGAGGGTGCTTATCCCAGCCAAATGCTTTCTGGTTAGAAATGGGTTAAGGGATATTTTATCATGATTTGAGTTGTTTTATATTAATTCACTCCCTTAGCTTCTTGTAGCAGTGAAATGCGGGATATGAGTTCTCTGTCCTTTTCTCTTTCTTTTTCTGCTGGCTGCATCAGCTATGTAGAACTCTGAGACCCATATCTTAAAAAAAACCTTACAATTGTACTGGCTGGTGGCTTTTCTTGTAAGGCTGAGATTTGTTGAGCTTGCTGGGCTGCTTGGATTCTGCTGCTCTCTCTCTCTCTCTCTCTCTCTCTCTCTCTCTCTCTCATTTTCGTTCAGGGTTTTCTAATGAAAATGTGCAGAGGTCTTTTTCCGCTGTTTTGCTTGAAAAGGAAAATCTTGCAATTGCTTAAACAATGTGCTGTTTGCATCTGGTGGCTCCCATGATATCATAATTTTAAAACTTTTTTTTTTTACCTGCAGCATCTTTTTGTGAAATCTCTAGTTTCATTAATCAACTTTTTTTTTTTCCGAGTGAATGCTTACTAAAATCTTCTGTCATCTATCTTGCGCAGAAACGGAGGTGGGAGAAAAAGATGAAAGATGAAGAAGCAGAGAGCTGATCATCCTCTAATAGAACGCCTTTTTGTGGCTGTTGAATAATTTGACATTCTCGGTACCATAGGACCTCGCTATAGTCTCTGTTTGAGAGAGAAGCATTCGTGGGATTTCAATTTCATGGATGAGCTCTAAACTGTTTGAAACATTTCCACTTTCTTTGCTGACAAAACTTAAGCAGTTTTGTTCTTAATGATGGCTTGCACTTGTATTGTCTTGCACGGAATTGTGGAATTTGGGTGCCTTCATTCTTTTTACATCCACCTGGGATATCTATGATGGAAAGAAAATGCTCAGGTAACTTAAAAATATCGCTGAGTGAGTCATTGAGCTCGTGAGTTGCTGCGGCGTATTCACGTAGTTCTCCCCTCGAATTGGTATCGCGAAGCGTGCCGAAGATGAAGCAAAGTGATTGGTGCCACGCAACCGAGTGAGTTTTCTCTTGACCCCCTTTCAAGTAAAAAAGCACCGTAGCATTGCTTAATATGGCAGGCTTCATCCATTTTATCCACCCTTTAGAGGTTTGCATCGACCTTCCAAGCGACCTATTTTTCATGTGAAGAAACGTAGAACAGCGACTACAAACTGAATTAGGTGTCCAATTTTTATTGGTGGAGCTCCAGTTCACGCATGCACAAAAATAAAAACAGATAATATCTTTGACCCTTGAAATACATTATTTATCTTTATACATTTAATATAAAAGAAGCTCAGACCCCTCAAAATAATTCATCAAAAATTGAAATAAGATGTTATTTTGAACATTTAAAAAATAAATAGATGTAGCATCGGCCGCCAGTAACAAGAACGCATGAACTATAGGGCCGGTAACATTATGGATGTCAGCCCTACGTCAATCTCTCATTTCACTATCATTTTATCAGACCTATATGGAAGAGCATGGAAGCAGGTTAGGTGCCACGGAAATTTTTCCAAGAGCTTTCTGCATGCCTTTTTTGGGAGGGAAGCGATGCCAAACTTAGCAGCATAAGTAGAATGAATGCCTTGCAAACTTTTGACATTTATTTTATATATTATTTCTCATATTGCTCCAATCTAGCTAATTTCATGTTCTTAATCCATAACTTGTGATCGGTCACTCCATCTCATCATCCGTTGTTCGTTGCAATGGTACCTTTTTGCTCATCAGATGCGTCTAGCAAAAAGAAACTAGGCTTATGCTCCGCAACCACATTGACGGAAACCATTTTTTTAACTTGCTCGGCTACCAAAATTGACAACCCAGTTACATCCAGCTAGCAGCTACTTCCAACTTCTCAACAGCCCAAAGAGGAGAGCTTTTGAGAGAGAGAGCTTTTGAGAAATAGAGATGATTCCGTAGCAATAAACCAGTAATCGTAAACTCAGGTGAACAAATAACCAGTAAAAACTCAAGGGGAAAGTACAAAGCAAATTACAGAGCATCCCAAAACAGCAATGCCAAAAGAAGAAACCAACCCAGCAGGGCTATCTTGCCCTCACGCAGCATCCTGAATAAAATTTCTAGGTTCTTCACCGCTATGGTCTCTGTCTGAAAAGTCACTGACGTAATCAATATACCTGCCTGGATATCCACGGAGGTTATTTTATGCACAAATAAGAGATGAAAAGTAGATGACATTGAAAAAGAATAATCAACAAGATCCATCATAAAATCAACAAATTTCAGCAATTAAAGGCTAAGTAAATTTAGTTTCTGACACTGGACATAAATCCTGGTGCTACATCTATGGTGCTTACAATCAAGAAAAACTGTATACTCAACTCAACTCATCTAAGCCTTTTCCCAACTACATGGGGATCAAGAAAAACTGTATAAGTCATCTTAATCAACAAAATCAAATGAAACAATCTTAACCATTCAAATTGTCTTTAAATCATGCTAATGCAATTTCTTGCACTCCTACTTGTTTACATTTCCCCCATCAATATTGAGACAGTAATGGAATCCCAAATTTTTCTTCAGTTAATTCTTCCCTGGATCCTAGGGTAAGCATAAAGACATTACCTCTTTAATATCTGGTGGGTTCTCAAGCAAGTACGAAGGCAGTTGAAAGGGAAGAAGAGATGGGCTTTGAAACCTAACATGCTTGACCACACCAAATACTGCTGCTGTCCACCCCTCACACGCATGAATGCATATCCAGGCCATGAACAACAAGTTGGTACTTATATTTATCTTACATTTGAATTATATTGCTCATCAAAATCATGACAAGCTCTTGGTTCTTGGTTTTATCTCACTCCCAAGTAGAGGGAGCTTTGGAGCTTCGATGCTTGAATGACATGTTCCACTAATCTTCTTGCAAAACCTTAATCATCATGAGCGAACTGAGTTCACAAGGAGGATGATGAAAATATATTTTAACACCATGGGTACTACTAAGTCCATATCTTTTTTAACATTATTCATGGATGAAGCAATTTATAGTATCAGGATGATGCATCTAGGTGTATGCTATTTGCAAATGACAGTGTTGATTAATGAGAAAAGGATAAGGTCAATGCTAGATCAGAGTTAAGAAGAAAAGAAGGGTTTAAAATCAACACCACGAAAGTATGGAATGGAATTTTAATAAAAAAAGAGATGAAAATGAGGTCCCAACCAAGATTAGTGGACAAGGAACAATTGAAGAGCGATCAACTTCATCATCTAGGGTCTATTAACTCAATAATGGAGCAGGTAGTGGTGTACAAAGATCAGAGCTAGATGAGGCTCTATTCAGGTGTCATTGGAATGATATACACCTTGGCATTTAAGGGAAAATATGGAAAAATGACAATAAACCCTGCAATATTGTTTTGCTCAAAGTGTTGAGATCCATAGGGTCTGAAAAACAAGATAAATTTTAGTGCAGTGAGAACGTTGAGATGAATGTTAGGTAAGAGAAAATCATAAAGTGAAAATTGATTGTATAGAACGAATTACAAGAATTACACTAAGGATAAAGTAATGAAAAATTGATTGAGATGGTATAGGCTTGTACAATAAAGATTCAAGAAGGATCCAACGAAGAGAGTTACTTGAATATTTGTAGAAGAATTTAGGAAGAGGAGAGAGGATGAACAATAAAATGGATAGAAGTTATGATAAATGATTTATAATGCTCTAGGCAAAAGTTCCCTTGATAGGAGTTATTGATGAATGAGAATTCATGGAGATGATCCCGAATAGTTAGGATAAGGATTGATACTTAGGGTTACAGAAATTTTATCAGATCCATAAGACTCATCAAGATGGATAATATAGATGAGGAAAGAGAAGTTAAAAACAAAAAGTACACAATATTTAACGGTTATTTTGAATTAAATCACAAAATTATTAATGTGTCAGTAGCTTCAAATTAGATCTATAGTGTTATGATGTATCACGTGTCTTAGTTTGACTCCATGGATTATTTTGTGCCTCATTAAAGAACAGAAGTGCTTTTATGAAACCTGGTCATTAGTTCATCAACCCTCTTCTTCTTGGCTGAATGTTTCAACTAATTTTAGAGGACTACAATGTAGTTACACGAGCCTAGAATGAAATGCACAAGATGGCTCCCTCTATCAATACTTTCCTTGCAAGCTTACATGACAATGACCCTCATCACCTAAAGTTGCATTGATCAGGATCCCAACTACAATTAGAGCCCAAATATCATGTTAGACAATAGGTTGGAATCTAATGAATCCATTAAGAGAAACTTCACATTTTAACGTAGTGTGTGCTTCATAATTGACCATATACCAATGAGAAAATCATGAGATGATGATGAAAAAATGGCAACAACAACAATTAAACCATAATATAGAAATACAAACCCACTTTTTTAGCCATCCATACATAATTTGTTTATATTACAATTTTTTTAGTAAATATTTAGATTGAGAAATTGATAAATATATTTCAAACTAATATTAATTTCGATGATTATTTGTTGTAGTAATTTCAAATTGATGATAGATCAAAAGCTTCTAGCTCAAACCTGATGTAATATAATGCATGATGCGCTGTATCGATACACACCTTTCCATATCAAACGTACCGTACCGTATTGGTACTAGAGAGAGACTTGGTATGAAAGCGCACTAAGTCTTGATACGCTGAATGGACTAGCATTCTAGATGCACCAACATGCAAATTGGGTGCACTGACACTATACCAATGTAGTATTTGTATGGGGTCCATACCAAGATGATAAACTTTGATACATTGTCTTCTTGCCAGACCCACCTAAAAGAGTTGTCAATGTAGCCCAACCTACATGTGTGAGACATTGTTAGCCATGTAAGGCTAGATCCTTGTTGCTTTTCTTGCATGAGTTCTTTGAATAAAGACATTGCTTACTTTTGACTGCCAACAATATCTTCTTTTTATCCCAAGGAATCCCCTTTTCGTTAAAGGAATTAAAAACCATTAAATATACCATATCCCCTTCTCTTCTCAAGCTCTCTATTTAAAGGGCAGAGAAGGTTACTCTCATTTTCATCCAGTTTGCTTATAGGTCTCTTGCTATATACCTTGCACCTCTTGCTACAAGGGCCATAAGAGGTAAAATATCCATCCCTATATCCAACTATATTTTTTTTTCCTTAATAGTATGGTGCCATTCTTTTTGCTATGCTACTTAACATCTATCTCCATATATGCTCAATTTCTTTTCCTTGTTTGAGTATCATTACTACCATTAAATCACACTAGTTTTTTTATTAGTCATATCATTATTATTGATTGTGTTAATTTTTTGAAACCGGTTATGCCTATCTAATAAGTACTGGCTTTCTCAACTCAACTCATCTAAGCCTTTTCCCAACAAGTATTGGCTTTCTATTAAATTATTTCTTGTGAATGAAAATAATAAGAGAAATATAATGGAATGAGGAACTAATCGATTCCCATCCATAATGATGTCTCAGATTGTACTGATGATTGACCAAGTCATGGGACAAATTTAGGACCTCAAACCCCTTAAAAACCAATAAGTCCCAACTGGCATTGCATAGTATAGGGACCAAGCAATATAAAGACCAGAACCATTTGATACTAATAACAAGGCATAGTCAAAGGGCCCCAATTGCTTTTTCTTTTCTTTTTTTGTCACATTCAAAAGTGGAGAGGAGGAAAAGAGAAAAAGAAAGGAAGGAGAGGATGATAGCAAAGGTCAAGTTGGGAAGAGCTTAGATCTAACCTCAACCAAATATAAAAAATGCCAAACAGATATAAAAAACTTGAAATCAAGGTCTATAATCTTGGTACTAGATATCATATCCATATGTTATTGGTTCAATATAGTATGTTCAATATGGTACGGTATGCATCCCGAACCAAGATAACCCCAAGCACTTCTTATGATGGTAGTGCTCGAAACTAAAAAGGTGTAAGTCGGTATTGAGATGATACCGGTTGGTATTGAGCAGAATCATGGATCGGCTTGGTTTGAACCAATACAGGTCAACACAGACCAACTCCTGTGCTGAACCAGCAAACCGATGCGATTATGCATCAATTCATTACATTATGCCTTGAATTGGACAATTTGGATTAGTTTTGCAATCCTTGCTTGAAATGGTTATAGAAAGTATGAAAACAAATAAAAAATATAGGTCCTATTATTTATGGGGACACTGTCATATCCCAAGTGTTGGTATGAGAGTATCTTGGTACCCTACTAACCTATTTCCTAACCAATACTAACACGAGGATGTGGACTTGAAATTTTAAAAATTTTCACATTATTTATCTAGATTTAACATCCATTTATTTTAGATCAGAAATTTTATGATTTACATCAGATGAATGCACGATAGATATCAAGATTTTGGGTACTAACGAAACTACTTGGCGTAGGTGTGACACACCTGTCCTTTTATGGGCCAAGAAGTTCCATCTGTCTTGATTGAGATCAGTTGGGATGGACTGATACCCATGCCAATTTGGCTAGTACCAAAGTGCAACCCTAATGTGTCGCCTGGTTCTCAAAAAAAGAGGGACATAGTAGTGGAGGGTCATATTCTCTTTTCTCATAGGTTTAGTCACGCAGGTGAAATAGAGAAAACAGAGATAGGGAAAGAGAAAGGAGAAGAGAAAGGAGGCAAAATAGGGCGGATCCAATCTACTTTCATCAAGTTTCCTTGTACCAATACGTACCATCTTGTATATAATATATTGCACAATAATAGTACCAAATTGAGAGTCAGTATGGGAGGTGTACCGAGTCTTGATATGTTGAACCAACCCTTATATTGAGATCTGGCATCGAGATTGTAAGCCTTGGTCTTCATCATGTTCCAATTTCCTTGCTACCAAAAATTTGATCTAAAAATATTAAAACATATCAAAATCCATTAAAATTTCATTAAGGAAAAATGTTAAAAAAAATTGAAAACCAAGAAAAAATTTATGTTCTGAGATGATATTGAGATGTTGAACCATCTTAAGAGTCGTGTACCACACCACTCCAAGATGAAAATGATACGGGGCTCAGCTTTGGTATTTAAACCCATGATAGATATCAAATGATAATTCCAACTTATATTGGGTTATAACATCCATTCTAGTTTATATGATTCCATGAAGCTTCAGGTTTGTTCAATATTTTTTGTCATGTTCATGCAATCAATTTGCAATCTTTTTGTATATTTAATTTTATGAGTCTCAAAGTTATTTAAAAATCAAATGTCTAATTGTTCTTTGTTATCTTGTAATTTGCCCTTTATTGAAAATGTTCTGTCATGCATAAGCAACACAGGCTAGTCTTCTACCTTTCCTAATTTAGTTTTGGCAACTATTTTTTTTTCATATTATTAGAGCAAATGATTGTTATAATTCTTCCTTCTCATTTATGGGACAACCCTACAATTGATTGATTAAAATTTTGAACTGCAATAACCGCATGATACTTCTACTTTTCCTTAATATCACTGCATGTCTCATATACAAGACTAGGACATTGAAATGGACCTGAAAGGAAAACGTCTCCTTTATGGGGATGACAAATGCCCTAAAGAGTATGACGATGGAACTGTAGACTGTGCATTGAGGTTGGGATCCTCCCCCAACTTGAAATTGCAATTGGCAAAGGAAGCAACACCATACCAACCACAGGTAATTAACATTTTTCATCCTTTGCTGTATATGGATCCTGTTCAAGTCATTATTTAAATGGATGTTCTTACATTCAGAATTCTTTTTGAGATGGCCAAGAATTTGATACATGCACCAAAAGGTAGAGGAATTGGTAATATAGTGATCAGCATAAGAAATACAAGGAGAACAGAGAAAGGGCAATGACTTAATTGCTGCAGAATGGATTTTAAGGACAGACCATCATATGCATCCTTTTCTTTTTTTGGCCTAATTAGTACAAGTACAATGCCAAGTAAGAATATGTTGCTATCTTTGGCATAACATGACAGGTCCTTCACGGGGCAACAGAATATCCAGGAAAGCCTTCTGACATAGATTGTACACTGAAGTTGGGCTATAAAGTTGAGACACCACTGCAGCCATCAAAAACTGAAGCACATCAAGTGCTACGAATGAATGGACCACCAGCCGCTTACCAGGCACCCAGGGTAATGTTTTATTATTATTATTATTTATTTTTATTTTCTGGCTACAAGTGAAACTATTTATTGGTCATTCCATCAATCTATAGGTCTTTCTAAGGGGCTGTATGGATTTCCAACTATTCAAATCATATGATATCTTCAAAAATGGTGGCAATTGCATGAGAAAAGAAGGCATGAGAAGGCACCAGCTACCTTCCCAATCTCTCCTATTTCATTCCCTAGCCTCCTCACTACATGAGATAACATGCAGACTAGGTAACCAGGAATTCATATCGCCCAGAAAAAACCAGCATTTACTCAAGGATATAACTTATTACATGTTTAGTAAAATAACAAAAAATAGGGAGGGTTAGAAAAGGAGATCTTGATTGATCATGGGACACAAGTCTTTTAACAAAAACATAAAAATTATGAGTTATGTGATCTGAGTACAACAATAAGTCAATAATGACTACCTATCCTCTTGAGAAGGAAAGTAGCTATTATTCAGATCTCTTGAGTTGCCATAGATAACTGTTTTTTATAGCTTAGCCATATAGGCTTAGTAAAATATGCAATAATTTTTAAGGAACAATTTTTTTGTTTCTTTATATGTCTTATTAGTTGAAGTTCTATTTAAAATGCTTTGTTCTTTTATTTCAGATATTATGCAATGATTGTCAGGCACTCTTAAAAAAGGAACTGGAGAAACGTGCTGAGGCTAGCAATCTCTTTAGACCAAAGGAAGCGTTGAACAATGAAGAAGGTTGGGAATAATACCTTTGGGATGAAAATAATTTGGAATAAATAAAGACCTGTATGGATGTAATAAGCATGATTGCTATAAAAAATCTAGCTTCCTTTTCATTCCATTGTTAAGATGTGCATCCCTAAATTGAACCAATGGACCATGCCAAGTTAATAGCACATTTTACCGTCTTGCATGCATATCAGTATATCACACACCTAGTCAACTAGCTCCTCCAATCAAAGAACTCTGATTAATGAGTTGGGAAGCAGGTAGACACCATATAACAACTGGTCCATGGTTGACCATTGGCATCAATATTATATCAGCAAGTGACGGGAGGATGCAGTTTAATGCTTACGATCACTTCTTGTTGACAAAGGATGAGTGTTCTCCAAAATTGTAGATGCATAAACTCAACTGCAGCCATTACATACAGTGACCTGCTATTATTAGGATTATCGATTTGCCAATGGTTATATCCTCATTAGAAGTGAAACTTGAATTAAACAATATAAAACATGTAAAACAGTGTCATTTTTGGAGCAGTGGTTGACATATATACCTATAGATTTCTTGTTCTAAAATAGCTTGGTTTGACGAATAATTTACTTAGAACAAATAAGTACAACAGAAAAATACAGAATTTGATTGAATTAGCAACTTATTGAATATTTTGTTAGCTAAAGATGTTGTAAGTAAGCATGCAACTTTGGCTAATATAAGAGGGCCTGGTTTCATATTCTTGATCTTTGACAAGCGAAACAGCAACATGTGCATGTAGAACTAAGAAATCATGAGAGTACTTCCTCATCCTCAAGAGATTTCTATAAAACCATGTCAAGGTTCCCAAAATATTAAACTACATTCTCAAGAGACTTATTGAGCTCTTTGTTATGCATATGAGAGACATACTTCTCCAATTTTTTATGCTACGAGGCAGCATGAATCACAAATTTTATGCACCGGTTCAAACATAAAATCCAATATAGAACTAAAGATCTTAAAAAATGATTAACTGTACAACATACCAGTGCCATGTGATAAATATCAACTTGCTGCCCACCCAATTCATCTTTGGCTTCCAAGAAGAACTGGCAAAGATGCTACATTCCTGCCCCAACATCCTCATGTAAGCTAAGTCATTAGGCATAATAGTTAAAGGCAAAAGAATATATTTATTAGAGGGGAGAAAAAAATCCCACCAAATTTATTATACACTCAAGTGATTAAAAAAGCTTAAGGAAAGAAATGCGATCAATAAGGCAGTCATCAATGGATGCAAAAATAAGGAGACCTCATTTATAAATGCCGGTCAGGCTTGGCACATGAGAACAGTTCCATTGGTATAGTGGAGGACAAAAAACAAGTAGTTCAGTTGGTTGGATATGATGCAAGTCCAATAAATCACACATCCCAGGAACATAATAATATTTTACCTTTTTTGATACAAATAAAAAGAACTTTTAATGAAGGAAAATGTTTCTGACAACTTGATCCTTGTAGACCTCTATTAAAAAAAAAAAATAAACCCAGACTCACCTTTGTCTTATTATTGAATTGGTAAATGGATCCTTAACCAATCCTACAGCAGCATTTACATTATTTAAGCAAATGATAATCATGACCCTATCTCCTGTAACTCTTCCCTCCTTGATGCTACCACCCAATTGGTTCCATGAGAATCCCAGTGGGTAGCTAGGTCGGATTGGGTTTAGTCATGAGAGAGGAGTAGATGATAGAATTCGTGAAAACCGAATACGAATCTAATGCCCCAGAATCCTTATGTCAATAATATCGAAACACAATATATAATTGAGAAAGTGCGGAATTCATACCTTATTCTGCCATTATTAAAAAAGAAGAATACTGTAACCGAATGCTCGGCTGATTTTGGTTGGAGACGGTGCTTCTGGTTTCTCAACACAATCGCAGAAGATTTTTCTTTCTGATAAAGATGGGAGTTATCAGAAATGCTTAAATAGGAAAACTTATCCTTTCGTAGGGACCTTTCCGAAGAGACGTGACCTTTCCAATTTTTTTGAATAAGCATCTCTTTACTGAAAAGATACCCATGACCTTTCGGAAGAGACGTTTCCTATAAATCGTGTTCAAACCAGGGACCATAATCATTTGACTTTATGTAATCATGTTTCTATTCAGCCCATCATAAAATTAGAGACATGTTATGGGTATCTACACATTGTGTTCCATATCAAAAATTAATCCTTAATGTCCAATTAACTTTATTAGATCACCTATTATTGGACTAACATTATGATAATTAAATATACACATTTACATATGTTGGTCCATATGAGTATTTTCCAACAATCTTCCACTTGGACCTCATATGTAACCAGATAAATGTGCACTACCTTATGAGTACTCAAAACCTTTATTATCATAACTTAAGGATTTCAAACAATCTGGTCCATTGACTGCACTAGTGTAGGATCAAAGCAGCCTTCGCTCACATTGGTAGTAGCTGGACCATCAATGGTCACATACACTAATATAATCAAACGACATAGATCAAATATGGTTGTGTAGCATGAAAATTACATGTAATGTGATCTGAACATGCCTATTTTCAACTGATCCTTTTCTTTAGCGAGATCAAACTTTATTCCATATGAATCAAAGTAAATAAAATACTAAAATCTTTATTTCTGCAGAAACTATCATATAAAATACAGACTCCCACTAAACTAAAATATTATTAAATAATACAACACCCATTTGATTAATATGCTAATGAAAGACCTTGGGTGTAAGTCCTTTAGTTAGTGGGTCGGCCAACATAAAATCTGTACCTATATGTTCTATACATATTTGTTTACTCTGAACTCTTTCTTTTACAACAAGAAATTTAATGTCTATGTGCTTTGACTTAGACGAACTTCTATTATTGTTGGAATACATTACTGCTGAGTTATTGTCACAATATATCCTGAGTGGCCTTTCAATACTTTCAACTATACGCAGCCCCGTGATAAAGTTTTGCAGCCATATCCCATGGTTGGATGCCTCATAACAAGCTATAAACTCTGCTGCCATGGTTGAAGAGGCTATGAGTGTCTGCTTAGCACTTCTCTAGGAAATAGCCCCTCCAGCCAACATATATATATATAGCCTGAAGTGGATCGTTTGCTGTCTTGGCATCCAGCAAAATCTGAGTTGGAGTACCCGATGATCTCTAAACTATTCGACCTTCTATATGTGAGCATGTAGTTCTTTGTTTTCTGTAAGTAGCGCATAATCCTCTTGGCTGCTTTCCAATGATCCATTCCAGGGTTACTCATATATCTGCCTAACATCCCAACAATAAAAGCCAAATCAGGACGAGTGCAAACTTGAGCATACATCAAACTTCCTAATGCTGACGCATAGGGATATTTCTTCATTTCTGAACTTCAAGGTCATTCTTAGGACACTGATTGAGACTAAACTTTTCTCCTTTAGCTACCGGGGTTTCCAAAGGCTTACTATTTTGCATGCCGAATCTTTTGAAAACTTTATCGATATAGTTCTTTTGTGATAACCCAAGGACACCTCGAGAACGATCTCGATGTATCTGTATACCTAACACAAAAGATGCTTCACCAAGATCTTTCATCTCAAATTTGTTTGACAAAAATCTCTTGGTTTCATGTAATAAGCCTATATCGTTACTCGCAAGTAAAATGTCATCGACATACAGTACTAAGAAAATAAATTTACTCCCATTGAACTTATGGTATATACAATCAACCACATTCATCTCAAAACCGAATGAGAGTACTACTTGGTGAAATTTGTAATACCATTGTCGGGATGCTTGCTTGAGCCCGTATATAGATTTCTTAAGTTTGCAAACCATTTTCTTTGGATCACCAGACACAAAATTCTCTGGTTGCTTCATATAAATTGTTTCATCAATTTCACCATTGAGAAACGCTGTCTTTACATCCATCTGATGCAACTCAAGGTTGAAATGTGCCACTAATGCCATGATGACCCTAAAAGAGTCTTTCGTTGAAACTGGAGAGAAAGTCTCTTTGAAATCAATACCTTCCCTTTGAATAAAGCCCTTTGCAACAAACGAGTTTTATACCTCTCTACATTGCCATTCGAATCCCTCTTGGTTTTAAATATCCATTTGCAACCAATGGGTTTCTTTCCGTCAGGCAATGAAACGAGATCCCAAACGTCATTGTCTTTCATGGACTTCATCTCATCTTTCATAGCATTGATCCATTCTTGAGAGTTAGAACTTTCCATAACTTGTCGGAAGTTGATAGGATCATCTTTTGTTAAGTCAAAAATATCCTCATGTTCTTGGAGAAAGACTATAAAATCATCCGAAATTGCCTTTCTCTTATCTCTCGTGGATCTCCTTAATGGCACTTGTTCTTGAGGCTGTTGAGTTTGTTCTTGAGATTGTTCATTAGGAACAATTTCTTCAATCTGATTGGAAAGATTTTCTGCATCATCTTGAAGTTCCAGAATTACTCTTTGATCAATGACAGGAATTATAACCTGATCCTGATCATTGTTATAAGTAATGGTAGGAATCGGAATCGATTCTTCTTCAAAGATAATGTCTCTAACCTGATTTCTTCCCTCAAACTCTATATCCTCAAAGAACGTTGCTATTCCCGATTCGAAAATTGCTTTAGTAGTGGGATCATAAAACTTAAAACCCCTATATCGTTCAGAGTAACCTATAAAGTAGCAGCTTACGGTTCTGGAATCCATTTTCTTTTCACTTGGCCTATAAGGCCTTGCTTCAGCTGGACATCCCCAAATATGCAAATGCTTTAAACTTGGTTTCTTACCTGTCCAAAGCTCATAAGGGGTCTTAGTGGCTGCTTTAGTTGGTACTCTATTGAGAATATAAGCTGCAGTCTTAAGTGCCTCTCCCAAAGTGACTCTGGTAAGGTTGAATGACTTATCATACTCCTTACCATATCTTTAAGAGTCCGGTTTCGTCTCTCAGCAACACCATTCATGTTTGGAGAGCCTGGCATGGTGTGTTGAGGGACTATACCGCATTCCTTTAGGTATTTGGCAAATGGTCCTGGACGTTGTTCACCTGATCCATCATATCTGCCATAGAATTCTCCACCACGGTCAGATCTAATGGCTCTAATTTTCTTGTTAAGTTGATTTTCAACTTCAGCTTTAAAAGTTTTGAACATATCCAATGCACTGGACTTATCTTTAATGAGATACAAATAGCCAAATCTTGAGTAATCGTCTATAAACGATATGAAATATGTTTGACCATTCCAAACAGCTGTAGGGAATGGTCCGCATATGTCTGTGTGGATGAGATCTAAGACATCCGA
The DNA here is from genome assembly GCA_900491605.1 of Calamus simplicifolius. Classification (NCBI taxonomy): domain Eukaryota; kingdom Viridiplantae; phylum Streptophyta; class Magnoliopsida; order Arecales; family Arecaceae; genus Calamus; species Calamus simplicifolius. The sequence goes on along the minus strand of UESW01002480.1, from coordinate 97,649 downwards.
TGTTCTATTGGCTAGTAATCTCCTTTTGTTGGTTTGTTTCCCTTTAATGCAATTTACACAAATATTGAAGTCTGTCAAATCAATAGAATCTAGAATTCCTTCTGACACAAGCCTTTCTATTCTCGTTTTAGAGATGTGACCTAATCGCTTGTGCCATAAGGAAGCAAAATTTTATTAACTAATTTATGTTTTGTACCTATAAAAGAAACATGCAAAGTTTCATTAAATGGAGTAATAGTGTCAAGTATATAAAGGTTATCGTAGTAAGACAAGGAACCAGTACCAATAATAGTAGAATTTAAAGAAACACTAACTTTATTATTTCCAAAAGAACAAAAGTATCCATATTTGTCCAATGTAGAAATAGAAATTAAATTTCGTCTAAATGACGGTACAACAAATGTGTTTCTCAATTCTAAATAATGTCCTGTCTTAAGTAATAACCTAAAGGACCCTATAGCCTCCACCTCTACCGATTCTCCATTGCCCACATAGATGAATCTTTCCGCATCAATTGGCTTTCGGTAGTTCAAGCAACCCTGCATGGAAACACTTATGTGAATAGTAACACCAGAATCTAACCACCAAGTGTTTCTAGGTACAGAAGTTAAATTAATTTCAGAACAAACCATAGTAAGAAAAGTACCTTTCTTTATACGCCATGCGTTGTATTTGGTACAATCCTTCTTTATGTGTCCAGATTTCTTACAGAAGAAACAACCATCCTCAGATTTCTTCTGCTTCTTTTGTGAAGGACCTTCAGCAGCCTTTTTATCCTTCTTTCTTTTCTTGCTCTTAGAGGAAGTGGCCAAATGAGCACTCTCGATTTTCTCATGCTTCAATCTCTCCTCTTGTACACAAAATGAAATGAGCTCATTGAGAGACCATTTCTCCTTTTGGCAGTTGTAACTGACCTTGAATTGACTGAAGTGTGCTGGAAGAGAAATTAGCACCAAATGAACGAGCAAGTCCTCTGAAAGCTCTAACTTTAGTGCCTTAAGCTTAGAAGCAATGTGAGACAATTCCATAATGTACTCCCGAATGTTTCCTTTGCTTGTATACCTCATGGAAACTAAGCTTGCCAAAAGCGTGCTCGTTTTTGCCTTATCTTTTTTAGCAATACGTTTTTCAATCTCATCAAGGAAACCTTTAGTTGTATCAATATCGGCCATAGTGCCTCGAAAAGCTTCTGGAATGTCTCTTTTGATAATCATTAGACTCATGCGATTTGAACGCTTCCATTTCTCATATTCCCGCTTGATTTCAGCAGTACTAGTTTCCGTAAGAGAAGCAGGGCGTTCAGTTCTTAATGCAAGGTCCAAGTCCATACATCCAAGAACAATCATGACATTTTCTTTCCAATCCTTGAAGTTGGTTCCATTCAGCATAGGAATCGAATTAATGCTAGCAGATATATTAGAAGCAGATAATGTAGCTTAACAAAGAGCAAAACACAAAAAAAAAATTATACTCACATCATACCAAAATAAAACATTGAATTTAATTTAAATCCCATCACAAGAAATCTACACAACATTAATATCTAGTCTTTGGACACCAATATTAACTTGTAAGCGATAACTTGGTGTAGTAATCGAATACTAATAGTAAGTCCGATCAAGCAATAGTCTTCCTTTGGGACCGACCTATTGCCCACATGGATAATCCCTATAACTATCACATATTCATTACCACAAGTATGCATGCAATTTGGCCAAATTCCCACCTTCCTTTGGGACCGGTTAAGAAAATGCATAAATTACATACATACCACCTACTCAAATTTTTTTTAAATAAATTAACCTACACATGAGATCTCACATTGGCGAGATGATGTTTCAGTCAATCTATTCTAAAAATTGATATACTTTAATTAAACTCAATGAAATTTTCTTAATTTTTTTTTGAATTATTTTCTGAAGGGCAGGAATAATATGCTATATTAATTCAAAAAAAATAATATATACCATTCCCTCTCGGTAGGAAAAGAGAAACGGTTGGCATCTTTCCTGGCATGGTCGGGACCAGTCTTCGGACTTCCGATTACACCCTATGGCTAAGGCTATACCATGGTGCTCTCTGTTATCATTTATTCCCAACTTGGAAAGATCCCCTGCCTTTATTAAATGTAGAGGAAATGGAGGGCTGTAATTTATTCCAAGTAAATACATTTCCACTGCCCTTATTAAATGCATTTAGAAAGTTTTTCTCAAACGCTCGACAGCAAGATTTTAAGGCCGAGAATAAATAGAGCGAGGAATTTGAAACGGTACGTTGGGCGAGCCAGATTTTTTTCTTTGTCGTTTTCTTCTTGATAAGAACACTACTGGCAGTATCATTCCTCATTTATCCTTAACAGATTCAAATAGTATGAATCAATAATGTTTATCTTATCTAATTCCTCATTTATCCATAATAAATTTAAATAGTATGAATCAATGATGTTTATCTTATCCAATTCCTCATTTATCCATAACAGATTTAAATAGTATGAATCAATGATGTTTATCTTATCCAATTATTGACTTAACGACACTTTCGCCGAATCATTCAAAGTATAACAAGATAAAACAAAAGGATGAATTCGACGATATATTCATTCATTTAGATAGGCATGAACAAGAAATAAGAATGATTTTGATATTATAACATAACGTGGCTCTGATACTGTTGGGGAGCGCGGAATACCCCCAAGATCACGGCTATAGCGTATATGAGTAATGCAAAATCTTTTACCGTTCTAATCTATGAGTATAAGATTATACCTTCAGACTTGAACGCTGGAACACTTGATTTGATTGCTCGACCTCAACCTTTTGGCCTTCCGCCGTATTCCCGAAATACCTGCTTCTCCACAAGATGGTGGGATCTCTCTCGGCCGACCTAGGGTTTCTTGCTTTTCTTTTTCTCAAAAGCGTTAACCCTAGCAACCAATTGAGAGGGTATTTATAGGGCTACAACAAGGACCTAATAGGCAAATATGAAAAGGACTTCCCACGTAATTAAATCTCCTAATCCTATCCCGGGTTAGGATTTAATTACGTAAATTATAATTCATTCCACTAAAGAATTATAATTGTACTCCTAATCATATTCGAATTTATATTTTGAGCCTTAATATTAAATACTTATTATCTCCCCACGTTAAGATTACAGATATCCACCAATTAAATTTAAATACTGACAATATAATTTAATTGGCTGTTATTATCCTTGAGACTTATCCACTTAACTTATTTGACGTATCGGATTCAAAATCCACTTGCAAGATTTGATACGATCAAAACTTATAAGCTTTCTCAAGGGGATATCATCAGTCCAAATTAATCGGACGTGGATTCCTTCAACTATTAATATTCACCATATACATAATGTTATTGCCCAACCCACTGAGTTTATTGACTCATATAGAATCTCACTCTATGTGTAATCAAAGCAATAAACACTACATACATGTGTCTAGAAATAGAATTCAGATTAAGAGCATAAGTAATCATAATATTCATGAGTTCTAAATTATTTTATAAAGTCAGTATAAAATAATCAACTCAACTGGGTCCTGTTCAATACACACAAAGTGTACTAGCACAAATAGTTAGAATAAACCATTCCCCGTAGTCAAGACAGACCTACTTAAATTTGTGCTACAGCTCTACTGATGGTGTGTCCAATTCCATCTAAAACTGTGAACAATAAACTTGTATTCCAAAAGAACCGATGATCTAGTCTTCTGTGTGTAAGCCGTACTCTACACACTAGATCAAATACTCTTTGGAAATACTAGACACATGCACATATATATAGTAAATGGCACACATTGCTCAAAATGAATTCTCATTAAAAATGTAAAGACATAAAGCATATCTTTTAGTCTATATCTCTATCAGATACCACCTTGATAGAATTCGTGAAAACCGAATACAAATCCAATGTCCCAGAATCTTTATGTCAATAATATCGAAACACAATATATAATTGAGAAAGTGCGGAATTCGTACCTTGTTCTGCCATTATTAAAAAAGAAGAATACTGTAACCGAATGCTCGGCTGATTTTGGTTGGAGACGGTGCTTCCGGTTTCTCAACAAAATCGCAGAAGATTTTTCTTTCTGATAAAGATGGGAGTTATCAGAAATGCTTAAATAGGAAAACTTATCCTTTCGTAAGGACCTTTCCGAAGAGACGTGACCTTTCCAATTTTTTTGAATAAGCATCTCTTTACTGAAAAGATACCATGACCTTTCGGAAGAGACGTTTCCTATAAATCGTGTTCAAACCAGGGATCATAATCATTTGACTTTATGTAATCATGTTTCTATTCAGCCCATCATAAAATTAGAGACATGTTACGGGTATCTATACATTGTGTTCCCTATCAAAAATTAATCCTTAATCTCCAATTAACTTTATTAGATCGATCTCTCTCTCTCTCTCTCTCTCTGCCTGTTTAACATCTGAGAACTCTTGCCCGATCACTCAAAAATGCTCTCTATGATCCCGTGGCCAAAGATGAGACCACTGCAAGCGACCGACGGTCATGACTGCTGTGCTATCTCATCATCCAGATTATAAAACAAAAACAGACATAAATAAACTATGAAAATGAAATTCTAGCAGCAACTTCACGAAAGAAGACTTATCTCCAATCAGCAGAACTAAATCCAACAAAGCTTCACAAAATCCTTTTAGCTGAAATTATCTCATCCATGGTGCACTGATCCAATGGAACAGGAGAACAAAAATGATCAAATAGACATGCCAAAGAATAAACAACAAGAATTAGGGTTCTTTAGATAGGGAATATGGAAGAAAGGCCATTGTAACTTTATCTAGATTGAGATCAAAATTTCCATCTTGCCGCAAAGAAACATTTCAAATCCAGCTTAACTCTGACTTAAAGACGCATTCATCGAATCAGAAATTTGAAAAAACAATGCATAGACCCCAAGCAAGAACCAGCATCGGCACCCACAAACAAGAAATCGAAATCGTGTAGGATTTCCAAGAAAATTTAAAAAAAAATCCCAGAATTCGGAGAAAACGCTAACAACGAGAAGGGAGAGAGAAATAGACATACTGATCGATCCTATAAGAGATCGAGCAAGAACTGATTGGCGAATCCAAAGAAATGAAACCCTAGACAGTATGGATTTCCCGAAGGAGAACTTCCAACGTTCGTGCCATCGATCCCTCGGATCAAAAAGCTGCTTTGACCAAAGATTTATGTTCACAAGTGCCGAAACGACATCGCAGTGATGATTTTTGGCTGTAAGAGGCGAAAGTCCCAAAATCACGAGCTTCATCCGAGCCGGCATTCGGCAGCATTTCCACAGAGCATGTTGGAGGATGAGCTCAATTCATCTATTTCCCTAGAGCATGGTGGAGGATGAGCTCGATTCATCTTACGCACCGCTTGGAACACTGTCTGTGGAATATGATGGGGCCAATAGACTGATGGGCAGCAAAGACAGTAATTTTTGGATGGTATTCTTTGAACATAGTAATTTTTAGATAATTTTTCTAGATGGCTTAGATGATTTAATTCTTAGGTGGCTTTACTGTTCTACTAGATTTTCTTTTCAAAGGGCACGATGAGCATTAAACATTTCCTGCATTGCTCCGTCATGATGAAGAAAAAGAACAAAAAGGAAAAAGGGGGCCACGTTGCGTGCGTGGGTTCGCCCAAGGGCCTTCTGTCATTAATGGTCCGTAGTCAAGTTAAAGGATTGAAGCATTTAATGGTGAAGAATGACGTAAGCCAGCATTTAATAGAGTGAAGCCCACGGACGCGAAGGGAGAGAGAGTCCAAGTCGGCCTCCTCCCGCCTCATCTAAGTCGGCCTCCTTCCACCTCATCTAAGTCGGCCCCGTCTCAGTCAGCCTGCCTCATCTAAGTCGGCCCTCTCATTCAAGTCGGCTCCACCTCAGCATCGTCTCGTCACGGCCTCTTCCAAGTCGGCCCCACCTCGGCACTCCCTTGACCCTCTCATTCAAATCGCCTCACCTCGGCACATTTAATGACCTTTTCCAAGTTGGCCCCGCCTCGGCACTCCCTCGATCCTCTCATTCAAGTCGGACCCGCCTCGGCACATTTAATGGCCTTTTCTAAGTCGGCCCTGTTGGGTTACGGAATGAAAAATCCAATCTAATTGGAATAAAATTGCAGCAGAAACAAAATAAATTTATAACCCACCAAGAATCACATGCATTTCATAAAAACCGAAAGAAGGATAAACAAAAATATTACCTTTTGTTATTACCTTTTTAATCAGTATGTAATCCTTCTGTTCTTGTGTTGGGTTTTCTCGGATCTTCAAAGGTGCTGCCTTTCAGAAAGACGATCACCCTCTACAAGTATCCACACACGAACGGACACCAAAATGGTTTTAAATGCTAGTTCAATCATTCCATTTTTCACAAAAATGAACCCGTATTTTCAACTCTCTGTTTTTCCATTTTTAAAGCAAAAGATATGACGCTTCAAAAGCCTAAATCGACGTGACCTTTCAAATGCCCCAATGACGTTACCTTTCAAATGCCCCACAGACTCTAAAACGTATATATTGAACATATATACAAGCCTGCTAGGAATTTTAGTTAACTAAGATTTTAATTAATATTTATTTAAAACTCCTTTTAAATAATAATAATTTAAATCCTTTCCTTACAAAATAAGGAATATATTTTTAACCAAAAAAAACTTTATGGATTATTTCCTTATCCAATAAGAAAATGTAACAATTTAATTACTTGTCACAATTTAAATTACAAATTTAAATTTTCTCAAAATTAAACTCGAATCTAAATAACAACTAATTATTATTTGTAATTTAAAATAATCTCATCATTTTAAATTATATAGACAGTAACAAATCGTAACCATTATTGTCCGTTCTTAGTGTGCGACCCTATAGGTTCAATTAACGTTGGCAGTAGGCCTAAATCATATTTTGAACCTACAACTCATAAGCAGCCTCTAGCAAGACATTATGACTACCCAAGTTAAATGAAAAGCTCATGTTCCGAGACAACCTTAAAGTAGCTATTAACATAATCCTTTTGTCACATGATATCTTGATAGAATATAAGGCATGGATAAAGTCAACCTTATATCGCTCTATCTTTAATTTCTCGAAACCCAATTAGACTGACTAAACAAATGATATTGATCTCCATCAATTCATTTGAGCATGGCCATGCATTTCTCAGTCTCAATCATCGAGGGGCCCAGAGATATCTCTCTTATAATAAGAGGGACAAATTTTATCTTAATCACTCATATCTCACTACATGATTCTTATTATGTTCAATCATAATCTTTATAATCATCCGGTTAAAGACAACGTTTGATTATGTCAAAACATAATATTCCTCATGTTGAGAACTATGGCAATCTCAGGTCTAAGGATTTAATGACATAACTACTAGAGATTAACTTATGACTTTGATTCATGTATTAATCTCAAGGCGGGTCTTGTCAATATTTGTTCTCAACAAATACATATAAATTTGATTTGTATCTCATACACATATTCATCCATGAATATCAATCAAATTTCATACTAATCTTAATTTATTGTTATTTCCACAACAATAACCGATTAGGGATATTTAGAATAATTCATAATATTATTCAAGGACATTATTATATAATAAACATGCAAATTATGATAATAGTAAATATTCATAAATATTCAAAATATAATGTCCATACAATAGGCCTAGGGCACTATTACTAACAATCTCCCACTTGCACTAGGCCCACTCATCAATGTATCTAATACCTATGAACCTAGCATGACGATCATGCTTTGCTTGTGGTAGAGGCTTAATCAATGGATCAGCAACATTATCATCTGTTGGAACTCTGCATATTTTTACGTCACCTCTCTCAATGATTTCTCGGATGAGATGATAACGCCTAAGAATGTGTTTGGATCGCTGATGTGACCTAGGTTCTTTTGCTTGTGCGATAGCACCATTATTGTCACAATAAACATCAACAAGATTTGTGATGCTAGGAACCACTCCAAGGTCAGTAATGAACTTCTTGATCCAAATTGCTTCCTTTGCTGCATCAGATGCTGCTATGTATTCAGCCTCAGTTGTAGAATCAGCAACAGTGCTTTGCTTCGAACTCTTCCAGCTAACAGCACCACCATTTAAACAAAACACATATCCTGACTGCGATCGGAAATCATCTTTGTCAGATTGAAAGCTTGCATCTGTGTAACCACTTACAACTAGATCATCTTCCAATCCACCATACACCAAGAACATATCTTTAGATCTTCTCAGATACTTAAGAATGTTCTTGACTGCCGTCCAGTGACTCTCACCTGGGATCTGACTGGTATCTACTCGTTATGCTTAAAGCATAAGAGACATCTGGTCTAGTGCACAACATAGCATACATGATAGATCCTATTGCTGAAGCATAAGGAATCTTGCTCATGCGCTCTCGCTCATCTTTTGTGTTAGGACACTGAGAAAGTGTAATACCATGAGACATAGGCAAGTATCCTCTTGGAATCTTGCATACTAAACCTTTTCAGTACTTTGTCTATGTAAGTACTTTGACTTAGACCAATCAGCCTCTTAGATCTATCTCTATAGATCTTTATCCCTAGGATATAGGCAGCTTCACCTAAGTCTTTCATTGAGAAACATTTCCCTAACCAAGACTTGACACTCTGCAAGGTAGGGATATCATTCCCAATGAGTAAAATGTCATCAACATATAGGACCAGAAATAATGGCGCTCCCACTAACTTTCTTGTAAACACAAGGTTCATCTTCATTTTTGATAAATCCAAACTCTTTGATTGATTCATCAAAACGAAGATTCCAACTCCGAGAAGCCTGCTTCAAACCATAAATGGATCTTTGAAGCTTGCATACTTTACTAGAATTCTCAGGTTGTACAAAACCCTCAGGTTGTGTCATGTACACATCCTCAAGTAAGTTTCCATTAAGAAACGCTGTTTTAACATCCATTTGCCAAATCTCATAGTCATAATATGCAGCAACGGTAAGAATTCTAATAGACTTAAGCATGGATACAGGTGAAAAAGTTTCATCATAGTCTATACCATGAGTTTGTTTGAAACCTTTTGCAACTAGCCTTGCTTTGTAAGTATGCACTTTACCATCCATGTCAGTTTTCTTTTTGAAAACCCATTTGCACCCAATAGTCTTTGTACCTTCAGGTGGCTCAATCAAGGTCCATACCTATTATCATACATGGATTGGATTTCAGACTTCATGGCCTCTAACCATTTCTCAAAGTCTGGATCTAACATAGCCTCTTGATAGGTAGTAGGTTCATTTTGATCCACTAACAATACATCATGATTATCAGTCACAAGAAATCCATATCTCTCGAGCTCATGACTGTTGGGAATTGTATCCTAAAGCCAATCATTTGATGATTGTGCTGATGTAAATTGTATATAAATTGATATATTAATAAAAGTTATTTGGCAGTTTATTCATTACAAGAACATCTTCTTAATACTCCTGAAAGTAATGAAGCCCTTAGGATCTTCCTTCACGATAAAGGAGGATTTATCTTTGAAGGTCCTTAAAAGAGTTCGCGACCAAATGATATACTATGACAGGGCCATAGTACTATCAATTATAGGACGTTGTATATCATATTTGTTGGTTGTCCTCTTAACCAAGGAGTGTAGAGACACTGGTATGACATACAGGTGAAAGTGTAGGAGTACATTTCACCGAACGTGACTCATTTCTGGATACTCTACTGTCAAGAGTTAATCCGAGAAGATATAGGTATAAGTATCCTTCAGACCTGAAGATCACAACCAGTGGCTTACAAGCAACTCATTGTACTTAGGTGCCGGACCACCTGGATTTCTAATCCAGCTACGAAAGGTTACTGGGTGCAGTCAAGTACTTGTGGTAGTCAGTTGTGGATCAAGATGGAATTTGACCTATCCCGTTAAAAGGAGAAATGCTTGTGTTTCAATTTAGCAAGACCTTGGCCAAGGCACTTCATGTGAAAGTCACATGATCACTAAAGTTGAAATCACTTTATGGATTTGCTATTTAGAGTTGACAGGCTCTTAAGCCATCCTTAGCATTTGTGGTCAAGAGGATGAATTATACGGTAACTGTTTCTTAGGGTTCTTGGAGTTTGCTCGGCAACTCTTCGACCTATCCGGACGTCGGGTTCCATTGCTAGATGGGCACATCGATTAGTATAGAAAGTTGTTTCTATGCTACCGGCTTAGGTTCGAACCTAGAGAGTCACACGCATAGAAGTTTCCTAGGATGATCTATTTGCTGATCAACGATTGAGAATCGTATATGATTTAATTAATCAATTTGATTGATTGAATTATCTCAATTGGGTTAAGTACAAGTGAATAAGATTCAATTTGGTTTAAGTCTATTAGAAGGACTAGTCAATTTCAAATATTGATTTGAAATTAGACTTGATTTGGATTTAAATAGATTCAGGACTAGCCAAATTTGATTTGGGCTTGGACCATGATCTATGTGGGTTAAGTCAAATAAATTCAGATCAAAACCCAAACCTCTCGAATAAGGATCTCATATGATGAGATGGCTAAAATCTCATCTCATGAGATAGAATTTAATGCTGACATTTATTTACCGAACGTCAGATTTATCCCTCTCTTTGGTTTTCTCCGAACGTCGGAACTAAACCAAACGCCGCGACTCCTTGGTTTTCTTCGAACATCGGAATTAAACCAAGCGCCGCGCCTTCGGCGTCTCTTCGCTTTTGCCAAACGATGGAATTCTTAAATGTCAGAATTCAATGTAAGGCTAAATTAGACTATAAATAGAGGGCATTCCCTCACCAGAGAATACAGAACAACAATACATGACGTGGATTGAATTGTCGTGGATTGTAATTCTAAAAGGTTAGAATAGAAAATCCTGGTGATTCTGGTGTTAGCGGAAGCCTGGTGGATCTTGGAGGAAGATTCAAGTGAGAGGATTCAAGATCAGCAAAGCTATTTTTCCGCGAGCTAGCACTCCCGAAAATCGATCATTCGGGGCTTCGCGTGGACGATACTAGAGGCCGGACGATTGAACGGCTGCAGAGCAATAAGGATTTACCAACTGTTCTTAAGGTAAGTGATTTGATCCCTAGATCTTAAGGCAGGCTTCAAGATAATAGTATGACTAGTCATCTTGAAGATCAAGATATGATCTTGATTTTTTATATGCATATTTTAGATCAAACGATCCTATATAAGGCAAAGATATGATCTTGATGCATATTAGATAGATTAATATGTAATCTTTTAATTTCCGCAATGATAATAGTTATCAAATTTTAAAATATGCATGCCTCGGAGATTATTTCTCCCTACAAATGGTATCAGAGCCATGGTTTCGTATTGATCTAATTTATTGCATGTAAATTAATGCTTCTATTAATTGTGTAATTATGGCTAAAACTTATCACAAGGCTATATGGTCACAGATGGATTGAAAATCCAAATTACCCATTCAATGAGGTATTATGTGACATATTGCCGTGATTGTTTTATCATTGATGCTTTGTTTAAAGAAAATTTAAATTGTGCTTTGGCATCAAAACATAGATTACACACACTCTCAAAAGATATTTTATATTTGATACATATTGATGTTGTATAAAACATGATATTTGCATGTTTAGTATAAAAACATAGATATGATATATGATGGCATGATGTCTATGTTATGAAACATACAAATATTTATGAGAGTTTTATTTGAATGTCAAATGTTAATTCATAATCTTTTTAGATATGATCTAAATATAGGAATTATGAGTAGTACATTGATGCTTGATTGAAATATATGACATGTTAACATGAAATATATTTAATCTTTGGGTTAGCTAAATCGGGTCCATAAAGGGTTAGACCCTAAGGTTTAAATCAACTGGACTAAAAGAGTATTTGATCAAATCTAATTAGATTAGGTTAAGAATGCTCTAAATCAAACAATAGTTGTAGTTGATCATGTCCTTCTCTTTGATTAAACCAAATGGAAGTAGATTAGGCTCCGTGGTTGAGCATGAATCTATGGTCAAATCAGAATTGGTTAACCATATGATGTCAAGGTGGGTTGGCAAGTTGCTCTAGGATCAACGATCGAATGGTTTTTAATTGGGAGCTACTCGTATTGATGCGTCTTTAACGAGTTAATGGCATATCCCTCCCATCGATCTCACTCACCTGGTCAATGTGGTGAACCATTTATGATTCAGATCATTTACCTGATTCGGGTTGACCCATGCCTGTAAGGAAATCAGTCTGACTGATTTAGGTGCCACTTAACCTGACTTAATCTTGTTTCATTCTACCGATTTCATAGATTCAGTGGGAGAACTTGATTAGTCAATTTATCTTCATATTATTAAAATCCTCTAAAATTATTAGGTCCTTAAAATGAAATAGTTATATGATAACTAGATCATAGCCTCCCATTAAGGTGGGTGATAATGAGTCCGATGTCTTGATAATCATTGGAGGCACTCCATGCCTGGTGCTTGTCAACCATCGGAATTATCATTCATTATATGATAAGTCAGCGTAACTATTAAATAAACAGTCAGGTGAGCCGAGCTTCACTCGGGCTTGGTTGTCTATTGATAGGTTACACTGATTATATCATTTAATGGTTGGACCTAACCAGAACTTTCAGTGGAGGCACTTCATGCCTGCTGAAGAGGTACATGGGGCAAAACTGAACACTAAGAATTGTTTGGGAAACAATTGGTTTTGAACCTACTCTTAGATGCATATGGGTTAGCCAAGCTTCACTTGGGCCTGTATGTAGTTTATGTAGATCTTAGTGCCCGCTAAAGAATTAAGAATAATTCTTCGAATTGGGGTGTAGAGGCTGCCAATTTGAACAAAATAGTGGGAGAATCTTTAGACTAAAGTCCAAGTCTTTAACTGAATCAATTTATATACTAATAAACTTTAGTTTTTCCTTATGCAGAAAATGGCCACTAATTTATCATTAAGGTCCCTATTGGATAGTGACAAGTTGAATGGTTCAAATTTCAATAGCTGGTTCAGAAAACTTAAGATCGTCCTTGAGCATGAGAGGATTCTATATATTCTGAATAATCCTGCACCAAAGATACCTGATGCAAACACCCAAAGTTCTGAGAGAGACACTTATCAGAAGTGGCTCAATGATAGAACTAGCGTGCGTTGTATCATGCTAGCAGCAATGAACGATGAATTCGGTCGCCGGTTCGAGAATGCTCAGCCAGAAGAAATCATTCAAGCGTTGAATGAATCTTTCGGCACACCCGACGATGTTGAAAGGCACAAGACTAGTTGTGCTATTTTCAATGCTCGAATGAGGGATGGATCTCCTGTCACTGATCATGTATTTATATGATCGAGAAGATAGAACTCCTAAGCAAGCTCGGCTTTCCCTTACATGAGCAGTTGGGAAAAGATGCGATCCTGAATTCCTTGCCTCCATCCTTCCGACCTTTCCTTACTCATTTTCGAATGACAAAGCCTGCAGTCAACTACCACGGTTTGTTGGGGTTGTTACAGAACTTTGAGAAGGATAACCAGCTCTCTAAGGGTTTGGTTAATGTGGTTGAAGGATCTAAGGTAGGGCGTAAACCCTTTGGGAAAGGGAAGAAGAAAAAGAATAATAAAAGGTGCAACATGCTAGGACATCTATAAGGGGTCAGATGCAGAAGAAGAAAGTTGATAAAAGTCAAGCTGAATGCTTTCACTGCAAGATGCAAGGGCACTGGAAGAGGAACTGTCCTCTTTACATTGCCACACTTGATCCAAACAGGCCAAAGAAGAAAAAGGAGCAAGATGTTGCTCAACAAGGTATTTATATGATAACACCTTGTAATTTTTCTGTATATGATAATCAGACCTGGGTATTGGATACCGGGAGTCCTTTTAACATTTGCAATTCATTGCAGGGACTACAGGTCACCAGAAGATTTGAGGACAATGAAAGATTCCTTAATGTCGGCGATGGAAGATTAGTTCCAGTCTGGCATTAGGAGTTCTTGAAATAGTTTTCAATAGAAATGTCATTATACTAAATGATTATCATTTTTGCCCAACGTTCTTGTTGAACGTAATTTCTGTAGGCCTTCTGGCCAAAAGTAATTATGAAATTTTAATAAAGGATGTTACTTTGAATATCATTATGAATGGAGTCACTGTAATGACTGGGCATTTATCTAATGGCATTTATATATTATCACAGCCTGTGAATGTAGTGTACAATCAAGTAAGCGCCTATAACAACTGATGTCACAGATATTTATCTTTGGCACCATCGGCTGGGTCATATCAATAAGAATAGATTAAACAGGTTAACTCAGGAGGGCATCCTTCGAGTTGATGATTGTGAATCATTAACTACCTGTGAATCATGTCTTCTTGGTAAAATGACCAAGTCATCTTTTACTGGAAAAGGTGAAAGAGCCAAAGAGCTATTGAGTCTAGTACATACTGATGTATGTGGACCAATGAGCACTTGTGCCAAAGGTGGATATTACTACTTCATTACTTTTACAGACGACCTTTCTAGGTTCGTTATGTCTATCTTATGAGACATAAATCTGAGTCGTTTGAAATGTTCAAACTATATCATAAAGAAGTAGAAAAACAAACAGGAAAATGTATTAAGACCCTTCGATCAGATCGAGGAGGCGAATACCTTTCCAATGAATTTGTGACATATTTAAGAGAGAATGGGATTCTCTCCCAATGGACTCCTCCTGGAACACCGCAGCATAACGGTGTGTCGGAAAGAAGGAATCGAACTCTGTTAGACATGGTTCGGTCCATGATGGGTTTTGCAAGCTTGCCAATATCATTTTGGGGATACGCATTAGAATCAGCTTGTCATATTCTTAATAAGGTTCCAAGTAAGTCTGTTTCTAAAACTTCACATGAGATGTGGTATGGACATAACCGGTTATTACCTATCTGAGAGTCTGGGGGTGTCCGGCTTATGTGAAACGTGCAAAATCAGACAAACTTGAACCCAAATCTGACAAATGTTTTTTCATCGGCTATCCAAAAGAAACCAAAGGATATTACTTCTACAATACTGAAGAACAAAAGTTGTTCATTAGTAATAGAGCAGTTTTTCTTGAAAAGGAGTTCCTTAGTGAAGGAACAAATAGCTCTAATGTTGAACTTGAGGAAGTTCATCAAGTAGAAGGAACAACACAAACCAGTGAACCCTTAGAATCTGAGTTGATTAGATCAAACTCAAAACCCATTTTAGATGCACCATTAAGGCGATCTGGTAGAGTACCACATCAACCGGACAGATACTTAGGTTTCTTGGTCCAGAACGATGATCCTGTTGAACTCGATGAGAACAACGAGGATCCGATCACCTATATGGATGCTATGCAAAGGACTGACTCTAATAAATGGCTTGATGCCATGAAATCCGAACTTGATTCCATGAAGGACAATAATGTATGGACATTAGTTGACCCACCCGATAAAACCATAGGGTGTAAATGGGTTTTCAAGAGGAAAAGAGGCGCAGACGGAAAGGTTGAGACCTATAAAGCACGTCTGGTTGCCAAGGGGTATCGTCAACGTTATGGTATTGACTATGACGAAACGTTTTCTCCTGTGGCAATGCTGAAATCCATTCGGATTATGCTAGCTATAGCAGCACACTTCGATTATGAGATTTGGCAGATGGATGTTAAAACCGCTTTTCTAAATGGTGATTTAGAAGAACAGGTGTATATGATATAGCCTGAAGGTTTTATATCTGAAGACGAGTCTAAAGTGTGCAGGCTACAGAAGTCTATTTATGGACTTAAGCAAGCATCAAGGAGTTGGAACATACGATTTGATAAAGTGATCAAATCTTATGGCTTTATTAAGAATAAAGAAGAACCTTGCATTTATAAATGGGCTAACGATTCTGTTATTGTATTTCTTGTATTATATGTGGATGATATTCTCTTAATCGGGAATGATATCCCTGCATTACAAGGAATAAAGACATGGTTATCATCACAATTCTCCATGAAAGATCTGGGAGAAGCATCATACATCCTAAGGATGAAGATCTATAGAGATAGATCTAAGAGGATGCTAGGTTTATCCCAATCTACGTACATTGACACAGTGCTAAAGAGGTTTAGCATGGAGAATTCCAAGAAAGGCTATCTTCCGATAGGCCATGGAATTCATCTTTCTAAGAAGGATTGTCCGACAACTCCTAATGAAAGAGAACGTATGAGTCGAATTCCATATGCTTCGGCAGTAGGATCGATTATGTACACCATGACATGTACAAGACCAGATGTGGCATACTCACTAGGAGTAGTGAGTAGATACCAATCTGATCCAGGAGAAAAATACTGGCAAGTTGTTAAGACAATCCTTAAGTATTTGAGAAATACTAAGGACCAGTGGTTAGTCTATGGATAGGCTGATTTGAAACTTGTTGGATATACTGATTCCAGTTTTCAATCAGATCATGATGATAGCAAAAGTGTATCGGGTTTTGTGTTTATCCTAAATGGTGGAGCTATTTGCTAGAAAAGTTCCAAGCAACATACAGTGGCAGATTCAATGGGCGAGGCAAAGTACATCGCTGCATCAGATGCTGCGAAAGAAGCTGTGTGGCTGCGAAAGTTCATCTCCGAGCTTGGAGTGACACCTTCCACAAATGAACCAGTCCTGTTATACAGTGACAGCACTGGTGCCATAGCTCAAGCAAAGGAACCACGAGCACATCAGCGCACCAAGCACATACTGCGCCGGTTTCATCTTATTCGAGAGATAGTAGACCGAGGTGACATAAATCTTCAGAAGATTGATGGAAAGGAAAACCTAGGTGACCCATTTACTAAAGCACTCAGCATCAAGGAGTTTGACAACTATAAGTTGAAGATGGGTATTAGATACTGTAATGAGTGGCTTTAGGCTAAGTGGGAGTTTGTTGGGAATTGTATCCTAAAGCCAATCATTTGATGATTGTGCCGATGTAAATTGTATATAAATTGATATATTAATAAAAGTTATTTGGCAGTTTATTCATTACAAGAATATCTTCTTAATACTCCTAAAAGTAATGAAGCCCTTAGGATCTTCCTCACGATAAAGGAGGATTTATCTTAGAAGGTCCTTAAAAGAGTTCGCGACCAAATGATATACTATGACAGGGCCATAGTACTATCAATTATAGGACGTTGTATATCACATTTGTTGGTTATCCTCTTAACCAAGGAGTGTAGAGACACTGGTATGACATACAGGTGAAAGTGTAGGAGTACATTTCACCGAACGTGACTCATTTCCGGATACTCTGCTGTCAAGAGTTAATCCGAGAAGATATAGATATAAGTATCCTTCAAACCTGAAGATCACAACCAGTGGCTTACAAGCAACTCATTATACTTAGGTGCCGGACCACCTGGATTTCTAATCCAGCTACGAAAGGTTACTGGGTGCAGTCAAGTACTTATGGTAGTCAGTTGTGGATCAAGATGGAATTTGACCTATCCCATTAAAAGGAGAAATGCTTGTGTTTCAATTTAGCAAGACCTTGGCCATGGCACTTCATGTGAAAGTCACATGATCACTAAAGTTGAAATCACTTTATGGATTTCCTATTTAGAGTTGACAAGCTCTCAAGCCATCCTTAGCATTTGTGGTCAAGAGGATGAATTATACGGTAACTGTTTCTTAGGGTTCTTGGAGTTTGCTCGGCAACTCTTTGACCTATCCGGACGTCGGGTTCCATTGCTAGATGGGCACATCGATTAGTATAGAAAGTTGTTTCTATGCTACCGGCTTAGGTTCGAACCTAGAGAGTCACATGCATAGAAGTTTCCTAGGATGATCTATTTGCTGATCAACGATTGAGAATCGTATATGATTTAATTAATCAATTTGATTGATTGAATTATCTCAATTGGGTTAAGTACAATTGAATAAGATTTAATTTGGTTTAAGTCTATTAGAAGGACAAGTCAATTTCAAATATTGATTTGAAATTAGACTTGATTTGAATTTAAATAGATTCAGGACTAGCTAAATTTGATTTGGGCTTGGACCATGATCTATGTGGGTTAAGTCAAATAAATTCAGATCAGAACCCAAACCTCTCGAATATGGATCTCATATGATGAGATGGCTAAAATCTCATCTCATGAGATAGAATTTAATGCATGACATTTATTTACCGAACGTCGGATTTATCCCTCGTCTCTTTGGTTTTCTTCGAACGATGGAACTAAACCAAACGCCACGACTCCTTAGTTTTCTCCGAACATCGGAATTAAACCAAGCGTCGCGCCTTCGGCGTCTCTTCGCTTTTGCCAAACGACGGATTCTTAAATGTCAGAATTAAATGTCAAGGCTAAATCTAGACTATAAATAGAGGGCATTCCCTCATCAGAGAACACAGAATAAAAATAGAACAACAATACACGATTTGTCGTAGATTATAATTCTAAATTGTCGTGGATTGTAATTCTAAAATGTTAGAATAGAAAATCCTGATGATTCTGGTGTTAGCGGAAGCCTGGTGGATCTTGGAGGAAGATTCAAGTGAGAGGATTCAAGATCAGCAAAGCTATTTTCCGCGAGCTAGCACTCCAGAAAATCTAATCATTCGGGGCTTCGCGTGGACGATACTAGAGGCCGGACGATTGACGGCTGCAGAGCAATAAGGATTTACCAACTGTTCTTAAGGTAAGTGATTTGATCCCTAGATGTTAAGGCAGGCTCAAGATAATAGTGTGACTAGTCATCTTGAAGATCAAGATATGATCTTGATGTTTTTATATGCATATTTTAGATCAAACGACCCTGAATATATAGGCAAAGATATGATCTTGATGCATATTAGATAGATTAATATGTAATCTTTTAATTTCCGCAATGATAATAGTTATCAATTTTTAAAAATATGCATGCCTCGGAAACTATTTCTCCCTACAATGACGTATCCTATCAGATCTACGTAACTTTTGTACAGGTGGTGTGTCAACAGTGGTTTGTTGACTTTGAGCATCCACAGGCGGTTCAATGTTATCTTGTGGTTCTCGAATTTCTTCGATTTGTACCTTGCTCCCACTGGTTCCTTTAGAAATAAATTCCCTTTCTAGAAAGACACCATTCCGAGCAACAAACACTTTGTTCTCAATGGGATTGTAAAAGTAGTATCCTTTAGTCTCTTTAGGATATCCCACAAAAAACATTTATCAGACTTGGGTTCCAGCTTATTTGAAACTTGATGTTTTACATAAGCTTCACAACCCCAAATCTTAAGAAAAGACAAACTAGGCTTTTTACCATTCCACATCTCATATGGCATCTTTTCAACCGCTTTGGTTGGAACTCGATTTAGTGTGAACGCAGCTGTGGCAAGTGCATAACCCCAAAAGGTAAGTGGAAGATCTGTTGGACTCATCATAGATCGAACCATATCTAATAAGGTTCGATTCCTTCTTTCAGACACACCATTCCATTGCGGTGTTCCAGGAGGAGTTAGCTGTGGAATGATTCCACAACTCTAAGATGGTCATAAAAATCTTGGCTCAAATATTCTCACCTCGATCAGATCGAAGTGCCTTGATTGTCTTTCCAAGTTGGTTTTGTACTTCATATTGAAAAGATTTAAACATTTCAAATGATTCTGATTTGTGTCTCATCAAGTAGACATAACCATATCTACTGAAGTCATCAATAAATGTAATGAAGTACTTGTAACCTCCTATGGCTTCTGAACTTAATGGTCCACATACATCTGTATGTATTAGGCCCAATAATTCATTGGCCCTTTCACTATGTCCAGTAAAGGGATCCTTTGTCATCTTACCCAATAGACAAGATTCACATGTATCATATGATTCAAAATCAAATGAGTTCAAAAGTCCATCTTGATGGAGTTTTGATATGGGCTTCTCATTTATATGGCCAAGGCGACAATGCCAAAGATAGGTTGAATTTAAGTCATTGGACTTAACTTTCTTAGTAGTTATGTTATAGACAGAAGAATTGTTGGATTTTTGAAGATTCAAAACATAAAGACCATCTAGTAATTCAGCATTTGCATAGAACATGTCTTTATGATAAATGGAGCAATTATTATTCTCAATAATAAAAGAAAAACCTTCATTATCCAAACAAGAAACTAAAATAATATTCCTAGACATTGTAGGAACATTATAGCAATTGTTCAAAACTAACAAAAGCCCACTGGGCAAAGAAAGTTCATAACTTCCTACAGCTAAAGCAGCAACTTTTGCTCCATTGCCTACTCGAAGATCAACTTTGCCCTTCTTCAGTTGTCTACTCCTTTTGAGCCCCTGCACATTTGTGCAAATGTAAGATCCACATCCAGTATCTAATACCCAGGAACTAGAAGGAGAGAAATTAATCTCTATAACATAAATACTTGAAGAACCGGTCTCACCAGTCTTCTTCTTCTTCTTTAGATCCTCCAAATACAGCTTGCAGTTTCTCTTCCAATGACCAGGTTCATTGCAAAAGAAACAGACACCCTCCTTTGGGGCTTTAGCCTTGGGTTTAGGATTGGGCTTAGGTTGAGCATTGGACTTTCCAGCCCTTCCCTTACCCTTTCCTTTTCTTTTCTTCATAAGGCCCTTTCCCTTTTGAACCATCAGAATATGGCCAGGCTTGGACTTAATATTCTGTTCGGCAGTTTTAAGCATCGTATGCAGCTCAGAAATTGATTTGTCCATTTCATTCATGTTATAGTTCATGATAAACTATCATAACTATCAGGAAGTGAATTTAGGATCAAATCTGTTGCCAACTCTTGGCTCATTGGAAATCCAAGCCTATCAAGGTGCTCAATATAGCCTTTCATTTTCAACACATGAGCGCTAACTGAAGCACCCTCAGCCATTTTACAAGAGTGCAATGCCTTGGTAGTATCATACCTTTCTTGCCTTGCTTGTTGCTAGAACATTTCCTTTAGATTGACAATCATATCATAAGTTTCCATGTTTTCCAAATCTTTCTAAAGTTCAGAACTCATGGTAGCTAGCATCAAGCATGCAACATCAATAGAGTCATTATGATGCTTCTCTAAGCATTCTTTTCAGCTCTAGAAGCATTATCGGCTGGTTCTTCAGGGTAAGGTTGATCCAGGACATAAAGCTTCCTTTCTTGTTTGAGAACAATTCTCAAATTTCGAAACCAGTCAAGGAAATTAGTCCCAGTAAGTTTGTCCTTCGCAAGGATTGATCGCAGTGACATAGTAGAATTGTTATCATTGTTGGCCATCTACAATAAATGCAAAGTTCGTTAAGTATTTTGATTATAAAAAACTCCCACTAAATTAACAACCCTCAATGATAAAATCATATTAATTTAGTGAGCTAAGATCCATATTTATACTCAACTTTAAGTCAGCTTTGGCATGACGCTTAAAATTAAGTTTTTTAGGTAGGTAACTCTTACCAATTGCAACTCATGCAACTCTTAGAAATTTATAGGATTATGACATCATATGTCTCGACATATTTAAATCCCATCTCATGCCATTAGGCCCAAAACTGTTTTGATAACCTAATTAAGTTAAACCATTTTTAAACATATGGGTAGCACCATTACCCATCTTGCCTCACTAATGTAACCCAATGTACTTCTACTTTGGTAGAACCCACATTAAGGTGATAAAAGCCTTGACAAGTGTTCAAATATGGATGGCATGTCAACTTAAGATTTTATGTGAGGGATCAAGATAGATTAACAGATCTCATCATGCATTTAGTATCACATACTCATTGATATCATACATAGCATCACATACTTATGAAACATCATACATAGCATCTTATACATGTATATAATAAACATGTCATAGTATGACCTTATCAAGATTGATCTTCATAAGCCAATATGAAGATCAATGGTCAATCCTAGGTAATAATGAGCAACACCATAATGTCTACTTGACCATCATCATGTGCATAGACACCTGGCTCCTCTATCACCATGGTTGGATTGCAGGATTTTAAATGGTTTGCTTTATCTTCTTGCTTTATTACAATAAATAAACAAATACTACTAAAAGTAAAAGAAAAATTATAATGAAACAAAATAGCACGCAGGCCATATATATGATAATTACAACCCTTGTAAAAGAATAATAAAAATATGCCAATCATATTGGTCACAAGGCCATACCATGCACCATACAAAACAAAGCAACACACCATGCAAAATATATCATGTTATCATATAGCATATACATATTGCATTAAAGAAAATAGGCGTGTTTTTAAAACCAATTAAATTTACAAAGCGCTCTGATTAGGTAGTACTGCGGTTCCTAAAATTTGGAGATACAATAAAGTTTCATCCTAAAATTTAATTTTATTGATCTCATCAATAAATTTAAGGCTCACATCCGCACCACCATAAACAGCAATTGATAAATCCTTATTGATATGTGAATTCAGTTCATGTATTAATCTAATTAAGACATCACCGAAATCATATATCAAGATATTAAACACTTTAATTGCAATATTCCATTCGAATTTTTAATCATATTAACGAATCCTTACATGAAACAGATTCATCAATTAACACCTTAGAAAATCTATTATCTATGTCGTTCGTGCAAACACTAATATCATATATATATACAAGAACGCAAACCATGCCAAGATCATATACATCTCATACATACAATCAAACATGGCAGTTTCAATTTTTATGAAAACGCAAGAGGCTCTAATACCACTGGTGGGTTACGGAATGAAAAATCTCAATCTAATTGGAATAAAATTGCAGCGGAAACAAAATAAATTTATAACCCACCAAGAATCACATGCGTTTCATAAAAACCGAAAGAAGGATAAAAAAAATTATATTACCTTTTGTTATTACCTTTTTAATCAGTATGTAATCCTTCTGTTCTTGTGTTGGGTTTTCTCGGATCTTCAAAGGTGCTGCCTTTCAGAAAGACGATCACCCTCTACAAGTATCCACACACGAACGGACATCAAAATGGTTTTGAATGCTAGTTCAACCATTCCATTTTTCACAAAAATGAACCCGTATTTTCAACTCTCTATTTTTCATCTTTAAAGAAAAAGATATGACGCTTCAAAAGCCCCAATCGACGTGACCTTTCAAATGCCCCAATCGACGTTACCTTTCAAATGCCCCACAAACTCTAAAACGTATATATCCAACATATATGCAAGCCTACTAGGAATTTTAGTTAACTAAGATTTTAATTGATATTTATTTAAAACTCCTTTTAAATAATAACAATTTAAATCCTTTCTTTACAAAATAAGGAATATATATTTTTAACCAAAAAAAAACTTTATGGATTATTTCCTTATCCAATAAGAAAATGTAACAATTTAATTACTTGTCACAATTTAAATTACGAATTTAAATTTTTTAAAATTAAACTCGAATGTAAATGATAATTAATTATTATTTATAATTTAAAATAATCTCATCATTTTAAATTATATAGACAGTAACAAATCGTAACCATTATTGTCCGTTCTTAGTGTGCGACCCTATAGGTTCAATTAACGTTAGCAGTAGGCCTAAATCATATTTTGAACCTACAAGTCATAAGCGGCCTCTAGCAAGACATTATGACTACCCAAGTTAAATAAAAAGCTCATGTTCCGAGACAACCTTAAAGTAGCTATTAACATAATCCTTTTATCACATGATATCTTGATAGAATATAAGGCATGGATAAAGTCAACCTTATATCTCTCTATCTTTAATTTCTCGAAACCCAATTAGACTGACTAAACAAATGATATTGATTTCCATCAATTCATTTGAGCATGGCCATGCATTTCTCAATCTCAATCATCGAGGGGCCCAGAGATATCTCTCTTATAATAAGAGGAACAAATTTCATCTTAATCACTCACATCTCACTACATGATTCTTATTATGTTCAATCATAATCTTTATAATCATCCGGTTAAAGACAACGTTTGATTATATCAAAACATAATATTTCTCATGTTGAGAACTATGGCAATCTCAGGTCTAAGGATTTAATGACACAACTACTAGAGATTAACTTATGACTTTGATCCATGTATTAATCTCAAGGCGGGTCTTGTCAAATATTTGTTCTCAACAAATACATATAAATTTGATTTGTATCTCATACACATATTCATCCCATGAATATCAATAAAATTTCATACTAATCTTAATTTATTATTATTCCCACAACAATAACCGATTAGGGACATTTAGAATAATTCATAATATTATTCAAGGATATTATTATATAATAAACATGCAAATTATGATAATAGTAAATATTCATAAATATTTAAAATACCATGTCCATACAATAGGCCTAGGGCACTATTACTAACAGGCCCCGCCTCGGTACTCCATCGGCCCTCTCATTCAAGTCAGATCCGCCTCGGCACATTTAATGGCCACTTCCAAGTCGGTCCGTCTCGACACTCCCTCGGCCCTCTCATTCAAGTCGGACCCGCCTCGGCACATTTAAAGGCCTCTTCCAAGTCGGCCCCACCTCGGCACTCAAGCCCATCTCTTCCAAGTCAGCCCCGTCCCGGCACATTTAGTGCAATGGAGCGTCATGGATGCGAAGAGAGGGAGAAAGTCCAAGTCGGCCTCCTCCCGCTCTCTTCCAAGTCGGCCTCCTCCCAGCATCGTCCTGCTCCGCGCTATGTCCTTCGCACCATGGCATTTATGGCCTCATAAAGGCCACGTGCACCTACCTTCTCTAAGGTATTTATGCCTGCCACGTTGGCCCCTTTGGCACCCTTGCATGAGAAAGGATAGCATGATAAAGCCAAGACGACGAGTTCTTGATGTCGGCCTCTTCCAAGTCGGCCCTGCCCCGGCACATTTAATGGAATGGAGCGTCACGGACGCATAATGAGAAGAGAGGAGAAAGTCCAAGTCGGCCTCCTCCCGCTCTCTTCCAAGTCGGCCCCGCCTCGGCATCATCGCGGCCTCTTCCAAGTCGGCCCCGCTTCGGCATCGTCCCGTCTCGGCTTCCACAGCCGCCTTATGTCCTTCGCAAAAAGGCATTTATGGCCTCATAAAGGCCACGTGCATCCACTCGCTTTAAGGCATTTAATGCCTTATTCTCTCCCCTGTGTTAAGAAGTCCTCAACGGCCACCTCAGCCTCGGCATCGGCCATAAACAGTGCTCGGCCATGAATAGTGCTCGACCATGAACAGTGCTCTCGTTATGAACATGGAATGCAAGCACTATATAATCAGCGCTCTACAAGGGACAACTGGCTTCAACTCCCAACTCTTCCATCCCAGGCGGATGTGTGACATCCCAGACGGATGTGTGGCTTGTGATGATGATGAGACTCCACCACCTTTTATCTCTCTTCCCTGCAGCGGTCAAATCAAAAGGCCATCCACTTTGACGAAACTTGACCCACCAATCAGCTACAACCACCAACTCTGACGGGACTTGACCTGCAGTCCTGACATATCAAAGAAGGAAGCAAGCTCTACCATTGCTGCCATCACCTTAAAGGCTCTGACAAGTGGCAGAACCCCATGCCTCACAGACATTAGCTCTAACACTTCGCCCATCAAAGTCATCATTATGAGGCCTCAACTACTCAAACCAGACAAACTCTAAGCATCTATAATATGGGTAAGAGGGACCCCTGACCAGGTAACTGAACACAACTCAACAAACTGATAACTCCGATAACGCACTCATAACACTCCTAAACGCTCATTCTTGCTCATAGAGAGCTCTTCTCTGAGCCTCTCTCTCTTTCTCTTTCGAGCTTCCTCAAGCTCACGGCTGTTGCCCAGAGCACTGACTTGAGCGTCGGAGGGTCCCCACCGGAATCTCTGGCCCTGGGACTTTTTTTAGGCTCCCAGATGTGAGAGGCTCGTCGGAAGATCTCGGGCTCACTAGAGAAGGCGACCGAACGCTCGCGGACGTTCGAGGGGGGTAATATGGCAGCATCAGATTGGCGCGCCAGGAAGGTGGAGAAAACAAAGTTTTGTGACGCTAAGCTACAAGCTCTCACTCCCTCTACGACAACAATGATGGATAAAAATATGGTGATGACAAAGACCCAAGAGGCTTCCACCAGTAACGCTGGGGGCATCCTCAATGAGCTGAGCAACAGAAGTCGGCTCTCTGCTCCATCGTCACCACTATCTCGGGCCATTCAGGCGGAGCATCGTGCCACCCTCACTTTGCAAGTCCAAACATCCATGGCAGCTGCCCAAAAGCTACGGGAGCGATATTTCGTGGCTTCACAGCAACAAACAAGAGCCCATGCTGCTCCTTTAGTTGTCGCTCAAGCCATCCACCATCCATCCGGTGAGAGATCTCCGTAGCGAGAGACTCACCACTTTCATATTTCTCTGGTGCTCAGGAGCAAGAGCAACCTCAAACTCAAGCTCATTGACAATTTAAGGCTCCGAGCCAATCTGAGCCCAAGACCTCTTGCGGATTCCATTCCAGCTGCCCTCGGATTTCAGCATAGGTACCCCCCATCTTCAATCAACATAGTTTCCTGGGGAGCAGTGAAGGGAATTTAGGGGTCTAATACCAAAAATATGCAGCGAAAAAATAACCTAAATCCCCAGAAGGATCCATGTGGTTCAATTAAATTGATTAGGGAACGAGAATCGTACCTTATGTGAATAAAATTATTTTTGATGAGATATATAAGATAGATCTTTAGGCGCTGCGAAACCATAACTCCCTCTACGGTATCCACACGAATGACCACTTCGCAATGGGACTCAGTATGCTAGCACTCTCTAGAACTCTTCTAGATCAGTTCAGAAATAATCTCACTAAAACTCTTGTTTTTATGGTGCGCAGTGCATCTCATGTTGACGGCAAGCGTCGTCTCATTTTGATCAGAGCAACAACGTCCATTTATAATGATAATATCCTATTCAAAATAGAATATTCTCATTAATAGGACTCTTATTTTCGGAATCCAAAAAGACATGTCTTCTCATTCTCTGCACATCTAATGTAATGTTAAGAGTTTCAAAATCCAAAAGGACACGTCTTTTCATTCCTTGCACATCTAATGTTAAGAGTTTCGAAATCCAAAAGGACACAATAGTGAAGATTATTATTTATTTCTGCTGGATTTATACAAATTAAATCCATAACCCATAGGCGTCATTCCTTGTGTGCGACCCTGTAGGTTCACTCAATGTTGGCAATAGGACTAAAACCCTTTTGGGCCTACAAGACATAATTGGTCTCTAGCAAGACATTATGTCTACCCAAATTGAGTGAAGATCGTCGATCCGACTTTACCTAGTAAATGTCAATCATCCAGTCCCTTTGTCACACGATATTTAGTGATCAAGTATGAGGCATAGATCACATCTCTCATAGATTGTTTAATCACGAGTTTTTCTTGATTCCAGAGTTTGACTGAATAAACCAAATGTTACTGATAACTTCTTATCAATTCATTTGGGCATGGCCATGTACTTTTCTCAGTCTCACTCTTCAAGAGGGCCCACAATATCTCTCTCAAATTAATGAGAGGGACAAATTTCTTTACGAACACTCATATCCCTTAACGTAGTTTATTTCATATCCAATCACAGTCTTATGATCATCTGGTTAAAGATGATGAAGAGCCGTGTCAAAACATAAAATTCACTATGTAGGAATCTATGGTGTCATCAGGTCAAAGGACTAAAATAATAATATCATGAAGAGAAGTATTCATAACAGAATCCATATGATATTCTCATTGTGGGTCGATCCAATATAATGTACTCTTACATGTATCTATGTGTTGACTTGATATCTCATATCCATGACCAGTAAAACGTGATCATCAATCAACCAACATACTAATCTTACTTCATTATCGTTCCATATAATGAATGATTAGGGACAATTTAGAATAGTATTCTTATCAGCTTATAGTTTCACTATTAAAGTCACATAATTTAATGATATAAGGAAGAATTAACTATTCAAGGAAACCTTTTTATCACATTAGAAGAGCATAAATAATAACATGATAAATAAAATGGTTTATTAAATAAAGATAAAACCATAAATGATAGCAAATTTCCTGATGGCCTAGGGCACATCACCAGCAGGCAGGTCATCAACTCAGCAGAAGGAGACCAATTTCTTAAAAGAAAAAGCTCTCAAGCCTATAATCAACATCGACACCAAACACGATGCAAAGAAAAACAACTACAAAAAAGCTAAGTACACTACACATTAAGGAAAAGCTTCTTTTCATTCGTGTCTGAATGCATTACAGAAAACCAACAAAATTAAACTTTCAAAAGGCTCTCAACGGTCCTGCGATCATAAGGTCACCCTCGGGCCAGCCGCGAAACCTCCGTGGCGGTTCAAGACCTATGGTTCCAACAACCTCAAGTCACCCCTCGGGCCAGCCATGAAACCTCCGGAACGGTTTCGAAGGAGCTCGACAGCATCATGGCTAACGGATACCACTCGGTCCGGTTAGGATACGCCCCGAGTCATTCAAATCCCTAACAGTCCGTACCTGCTCGAGTCACCTCCCGGACCAGCACACAAACACCCGAGGCGGTTCCAGAGAAGCTCGACGGCATCGCAGCTAATGGGAGACCACTCGGTCTGGCTAGCATACGCCCCCGAGTTGTTCAAGTTCCTAACAGCCCGTACCTGCTCGAGTCACTTCCCAAACCAGCACACAAACACCCAAGGCGATTTCGAAGGAGCTCGACAGCATCGTGGCTAACGGGACACCACTCAGTCTGGCTAGCATACGCTCCCGAGTCGTTCAAGTCCCTAACAGCCCGTACCCGCTCGAGTCACCTTTCGAACCAGCACACAAACACCCAAGGTGGTTCCGAAGGAGCTCAACGGCATCGCAGCTAATGGGACACCACTCAGTCTGGCTAGCATATGCCCTCGAGTCGGTTCAAGTCCCTAACAGCCCGTACCCGCTCGAGTCACCTCCCGAACCGGCACACAAACACTCGAGGCAATTTTATTTTAGCCCCTGCGGCTCTATTTCTGCTTCGGCAATTTTATCTTAGCCTCATCGGCTTTATCTCTGCCTCAGCGGCATCATTGCAGCCTCAACGGCTTTATCTCTGCCTCAGCGGCATTATTGCAGCCTCAACGGCTTTATCTCAGCCTCAGCGGCATCATTGCAGCCTCCATGGCTCTATTTATGCTTCGGCAATTTTATCTCAGCCTTAGCGGCATTATTGCAGCTTCAATGGCTTTATCTCAGCCTCAGCAGCATCATTGCAGTCTCCACGGCTCTATTTCTACTTTGGTAATTCTATCTCAGCCTCAGCGGCATTATTGCAGCCTCAATGGATTTATCTCAGCCTCAGCTGCATTATTGCAGCCTCAACAGCTTTATCTCAGCCTCAGTGGCATCATTGCAGCCTCCATGGCTATATTTCTGCTTCGACAATTTTATCTCAGCCTCAATGGAATTATTGCAGCCTCAACGGCTTTATCTCAGCCTCAGCGACATCATTGCAGCCTCCACGGCTCTATTTCTGCTTCAGCAATTCTATCTCAGCCTCAGCGGCATCATTGCAGCCTCAACAGCTTTATCTCAGCCTCAACAGCATCATTGCAGCCTCCACGGCTCTATTTCTGCTTCGGCAATTTTATCTCAGCCTCAGCAGCATCATTGCAGCCTCCATGGCTCTATTTCTACTTCGGCAATTTTATCTCTGCCTCAGCCGCATTATTGCGGCCTCAATGGCTTTATCTTTGCCTCAGCAGCTGATTGACGAGCATACCCCCAAAAATTGGCATACACTGCTTTGAGTGGCGGACATAAGGTAATTGATTTACCTCCAAAATTTCTTGAAGTTCTACACTCCTTTCGCTTAGCTGATGCACTGCACACAAGCTCAAGGAGTGTGGGGGGCATTTGATGAGGCCAGTTGACCCCATGGGCAATAAAGACAATAATTTTTGGATGGCATCCTCTCAAGATAGTGATTTCCAGACAATTTTTCTAGGTGGCCGCGGCCTTCCTGGACGGCTTAATTCCTTGGCGGACTCACTGTTCTATTCGGTTTTCTTTTCGAAGGGCATGATGGGCATTAAACATTTCCTCCGCGGCATTGCTCCGTCATGATGAAAAAAGAGAACAAAAAGGAAAAAGGGGGTACGTTACGTGCATGGGTTCGCCCAAGGGCCTTCTGTCATTAATGGCCAGTAGTCCAGTCAAAGGACTGGAGCATTTAATGGTGCTAGGCCAGCATTTAATGGAGTGGAGCCCACGAACGCGAAGGGAGGGAGAGTCCAAGTCGGCCTCCTCCAGCCTCATTCAAGTCCTCATTTAAGTCGGCCCTCTCATTCAAGTCGGCCCTGCCTCAGCATCGTCATGTCACGGCCTCTTCCAAGTCGGCCCCGCCTCGGCACTCCCTCGGCCCTCTCATTCAAGTCGGCCCCGCCTCGGCACATTTAATGGCCTCTTCCAAGTCGCCCCGCCTCGGCACTCCTTCGGCCCTCTCATTCAAGTCGGCCCCGCCTCGGCACATTTAAAGGCCTTTTCCAAGTCAGCCCCGCCTCAGCACTCAAGCCCCATCTCTTCCAAGTCGGCCCTGTCCCGATACATTTAGTGGAATGGAGTGTCACAGACACGAAGAGAGGGAGAAAGTCCAAGTCGGCCTCCTCCCACTCTCTTCCAAGTTGGCCTCCTCCCACCCTCTTCCAAGTCAGCCCGCCCCGACATCGTCAAAGGATAACGTGATAAAGCCAAGACGAGACGAGGAGTTCTTGATGACGGCCTCTTCCAAGTAGGCCCCGTCTCGACATATTTAATGGAATGGAGCGGACGCATAATGAGAAGAGAGGAGAAAGTCCAAGTCGGCCTCCTCCCGCTTTCTTCCAAGTCGACCCCGCCTCGGCATCATCCCGGCCTCTTCCAAGTCGGCCCCGCCTCGGCATCGTCCCGTCTCGGCTTCCATAGACACGCTATATCTTTCGCACAAAAGCATTTATGGCCTCATAAAGGCCACGTGCATCCACTAGCTTTAAGGCATTTAATGCCTTGTTCTCTCCCCTGTGTTAAGAAGTCCTCAACGGCCAGCTTCGGCCTTGGCCATAAACAGTGCTCGGCCATGAACAGTACTCGACCATGAACAGTGCTCGACCTCGTTATGAACAGTGTCATGCAAGCACTATATAATCAGTGCTCTACAAGGGACAGCTGGCTTCAACTCCCAACTCTTCCATCCCAGGCGGATGTGTGACATCCCAGACGAATGTGTGGCTTGTGATGATGATGAGACTCCACCATCTTTTATCTCTCTTCCCTGCAGCGGTCAAATCAAAAGGCCATCCACTTTAACGGAACTTGACCCACCAACCAGCTGCAGCTACCCACTCTGATGGGACTTGACCTGCAGTTCTGACATATCAAAGAAGGAAGCAAGCTCTACCATTCCTGCCATCACCTTAAAGGCTCTAACAAGTGGCAGAACCCCATGCCTCACATACATCAGCTCTGACACTTCGTCCATCAAAGTCATCATTATGAGGCCTCAACCACTCAAACCAGACAAACTCTAAGCATCTATAAAATGGGTAAGAGGGACTCCCAACCAGGTAACTGAACACAACTCAACAAACTGAATACAACTCAACAAATTGATAACTCCGGTAACGCACTCATAACACTCCTAAACGCTCATTCTTGCTCACAGAAAGCTTTTCTATGAGCCTCTCTCTTTCTCTTTCGAGCTTCCTCAAGCTCACGGCTATTGTCCAGAGCACTGACTTGAGCATCGGAGGGTTCCCGCCAGAATCTTCGGCCCCCGGGACTTTTTGCAGGCTTCCAGACGTGAGAGGCTCACCAAAAGATCTTGGGCTCGCTGGAGAAGACGATCGGACATTCACGGACGTTTGAGAGAGGGTGATCTGGCACCATCAGAATACATTTCCAAATTTATGATTCACCGCAACCCAAGAAATCATTGGTTTGAAAACCAGGCACCGATTGAAAGTTTCAATCAATAAATCCTGAAGTTGCTTCCTTTTATTATTGTACATCCTATCAATAAAATTTATAAATCAATTTAAGTAAAATATAATATAATATAAAATTAATTTTTATTTATAATAATAATGATTATTATATTATTATAAATTATTTTTAAATTATTATAAGGCTGTGCAAGAGCAAGGCAGCAAGTATACTAAATTAGATCAGGCTCCATTCAATTTAGTTTAAAATATTAAATTTATAAATAACTTTTATATTCCATATATTTAAAGCATACTTTATTATTATTATTATTATTATTGTATATCTATAATAATATGATTTTTTTTAAATTTATTTATGATAAATTAGGATAATCAATGAAGTGTAAAATATATTTTTAATTGCTAATGTTTAGCTTGAGCTGTGCACCGCCCCTGATTTCAAAATGAAGTGGGATGCTGCTCTCAATTTCTTGATTTCTAAATTATCCTCTCTCTTTTTTAATGCAATAGAATCATTTAAGAGAATGATTATTGAAATTCTACCAGTCATGTCATAAGGTGTGATGTTAAGAATCACATAACGCTCTAAACAGAAAATTGTTTATGTGTACCCAAATCTTAAGTTAGAATTACCTAAATATCTAGATACATGTATCAATAATACACAGCATGATCTTAGCATAGTTTTATTAGTATATTTTCAATTATCCAACATGTTGTAATCCCAATTCCACTTTATTTTTAATTGAGCCTTGTTAAACAGAATGGATACATTTTTTTTTCCTCGTAAAAAAATGAAATAAATATATTGGACTTTACATTGAACAAAACAAATTCAATATATAAAAAAAGGACTTCAAATTTTCTATTTCTTCTCCAATCATATTAAAAAAAGCTAGGCAAACTATATTGCGTGATTATGCACGCCTACTTCGGCTTAAATCTAAAATGTCATCATATTTTTTTAAAAAAAAATTTAAGACAATCCAAACGTCATCACATAAAAAGCTCGTCTTTCTGTCTACTTCTTATAAACATAACTTCAAAATAGTAAAAAATTTAAAAATACTTTTTTAATTTTTAAATTTTTTTATTATTTTTTATCAAAATAAAGGAGAATAGAAAATGAAAATTATGGAACCTGAGAACCTGGGGGGTAAATGGTATTCATTTTTAATTTTTTTTTCATCTCTTTTTATAAAGAGATATTTATAATAATAATTAAAAATAAAATAAATTTTTGTGGCACCACGTTGGCTGCATCGCTTATGCGATAATGATGACGGCGTCAAAGACTCAGTATTAAGTCATTCAATCAGGCAGCAATAATAATAATAACTTTTGTTGATGCTGGATCACCAGATTCCTCTCTTGTTATGAGATCTCTTTCAGAAAGAAGAAAAAGTTCCCCTCTTCCTTCTCTTTCCCCCTTCTTATCCCCCTAATTTATTTATTTTATTATTTTAATTTCCAGAGGTCCACGTGTAGGATAAGTGTTCATCTTTTATTATTTTATTTTTTCGCTACGTGGTCATTCAGTGATAATGAATAATAAGGGTATTAAGAAACTTGCTCATGAAGATAAGGATTTTCATGATGACCTCGATCATCCCAAGGGAACGTCAGGGTTAGTGGGGATGTCAGAGTCAGGAAAAAGGCATCTGGCTCTAAAATAAAAGTTTAGTGTCTCCTTTTTCTAGATAAACGGCGGTGTTTCAGTGCTTGTCTTATTCGAACCATTTAAAGCGTTATGATGTTTAGTGGTTCTGACATGAACATTATTCTCGATTTGGGGGCCGCCCAGGGCTGGGGGCCGCCCAGGACTGGGGGACCGCCCAGGACTGGGGGCCGCTCAGACTCTAGGGGCCGCCTAGGACTGGGGGCCGCCCAAACTCTAGGGGCCGCCCAGACTCTGGGGACTGCCCAGGACTGGGGGCCGCCCAGACTCTGGGGGCCGCCCAGACTCTTATGGGCTGCCCAGGGCTGGGGGCCGCCCAGACTCTGGGGGCCGCCCAGACTCTGGGGGCCGCCCAGACTCTAGGGGCTGCCCAGCTGGGGACCGCCCAGGAATGGGGGCCGCCCAGACTCTGGGGATCGCCCAGGACTGGGGGCCACCCGGACTCTGGGGGCCGCCCAGGACTGGGGGTTGCCCAGACCCTGGGGGCCGCCCAGACTCTGGGGGCCGCCCAGGACTGGGGGCCGCCCAGACTCTGGGGGCCGCCCAGGACTGGGGGCCGCCTAGACTCTGGAGGCCGCCCAGGGCTGGGGACCAACATTTATTTTCTAACTGTTTTATTTATTATCTATATCATATGCCCCCTCGCCCATCTTCCTTGTATTCAGGTGTGTCGTGCACGTGCAAGGGAGAAGGGCGGAACAATTCAAATTTCAAAACGTCCAGTACATGATAAGTGACATTTCAAAAAGGGGAGAAAGGAGGGGAGGCGCCTATCTCTAAGAGGATGGCGTCTTTTCGCTTGTCCGGCTCCACTAATGGACTACCACGTGTCCCTGCGGTGCTCGAGGCGTCGCATCTGACATATATATATATATAAAAGGGGGGAGTCATCCCTTTCCCTTAATCTTTGATCTCGTGTATCCTCCTGCGTTTTTTACTTCTTCAAACCCAGGTTAGTCGACTCCTTCATTTCCCCTTTCTCTCTTTATGGATTCCTCCGTAGATAAGAAAGGTAAGGGCCCCTTGGTTGAGCCCTCCCGAGAGGAGATTCTTCAAGCACATCGGCAGGCTCTGGGAGGGGTAGCCATCCATGGGGACCAACCCGTTACTCGGTCCATACAGCCCGTGTCTAGGTTGTTATCTCAGCCCCTAGGATTTCCTCTTCGTCTACCAGTCGTGAGGTAGGGCCTCCTGCGATTGTTTCTAAATTGGCTAGACCGGCGGACATTGCCTCTGTTATATCCTCTCAGGATCTTAGGAACCTTAGGGCCCAGTTCGGGATCCTGATGACATTCGGCTCTCCGTTCCCCTTCCTAAGGATAGGGTCACGCTAGCGCGACCAGGTAAGGTCGCTTTATATGAAGAGTTTTTTAAGGGTGGTCTACGACTGCCTTTACATCCTTTTTTTGTAAACTTATTGAACCGATATCGCCTTATCCCTGCACAGCTTACTCCTAATTCTATTCGTATTATATTTTCATTTCTAGTACTTTGTTCTTTTCATGGGGCCTCCGCTAGACTTTCTTTATTTAGAACACTATATAGGATTCGAAATCCGGTCAGGGATGGGTGGTGGAGTTTCGCATCGAGGCCCAAAAGGGTTCTTAGGCTTAATCTCCCTTCTAAGATCAAAGGGTGAAAATCTCAGTTTTTCTATGCACATCTGGAGGGGTTGAGTGTAGGTTGGGGTATCCCGGATACCAGTTCTAACCAGAATGCTAGTGTCGACGAGAGAGACCGTGAGCTTTTCAACAATCTAATCTCTACCGTCATTCCCCCCAGTAAAGAATTACTATCAGAGGATAACCTCCGGGAGGTTGCGTTCGTGCCGGTGTCGCTGGCTGCAGCGCCCGGTGAGCCTCGAAGAATTCATCTCTCTCTTTTCCTCTTCTTTGCATTCCTAGCTAACCTACTTGGTGTCTTTTTTAGCTAACCCTATGTCTGCTATATCGCAGCAATGAAGTTTTCTCAGGACTTTTTGGTATCAAACCTTCGAAAGAGGGAGAGGAGCGAGCATGGCGCGGCGGGGAACGAACTTAAAAAGCCCCGTCAGTCAGGATCGGGTGGCCAGGCCTAGCCTTCGGTGGCTATTCCCGAAGCGACCCTGATAGAAGATAGCGAAGGAGAGACGAGTCCTCCAACGGGGATTCCGATAGGAGACCCCGTCGAGAGGGAGCTTCCGGAGGTCATTCCATCCCCCACTGAGGGCACCGGGGGATCTGTAGGGAGTGCGGAAGCAGTCGACATTGATCTGCCAGGTCCTTCGTCGTCAAGAGAAGTAGTCGTTCCCGCCTCCGCTCCCTCAGATGCTTTAGGAAATCTATCTCCGTCTCCTCAACCGTCTAATCAGGGTGCTGGGTACCAAAGTCGCTTGTCGGAGACAATTCTTAAACTTGCGATCCTGCCCAGGTTCCAAGATAAAATGAGGAAGGTAACGCAGGAAGAGGCATTTGACACCATGTTCACAGCTGCGCTTCAGGTAAAGTTTCGACCTTTTCCCTTTGTGATTATCGAATTCAGGCATTCACTGAATGTATCTTGCAGATGTCTAATGGCCTTTTTGTACTGCGCGAAGACTTAAACAAGGCCAAGTCTCGAAGTGTGAGCTTAGACAAAGAATTAGTGGAGACGAAGGCCCGAGAGTCAAAAGCACTACATGACCTTCGGGTTATTCGGGAGGACTATCGGACCTGGCGGAGAAAGGAGGAAATGGAGCTGCAGAGCTTAGATGCTCAACTATCTGAGGTTCGGGCGAAGTTGTTGTCAACAGAAGAGAGGTTAAAAGAAACTGCTCTTAGGCTAGAACATACGGAAAATCGAGCAGATAACGCGGAAGCTACGGCTCGCGATGCTGTAGAAAAATTGGTCCTAGCCGAGAAAGATGCCAAGAACGCTCTCGATAGAGTTGCAACAGTGATGATGGAGGCCCGGAAAAGATAGCTGCGGTCGAGGCCGAGGCCCGGGAGAAGATAGCTGTGGCCGAGGCCAAAGCTCAAGAAGAGGTGGCCATAGCCGAAGCCAAAGTCCGAGATGCAATTAAGGAGTACAAGGGCTCCCCGGATTTTGAATTAGAGTTCCAGGAGGCCGCCCTAGACGCCTTTGTTCAAGGCTTTGAGAAGTGTAAACGGATGTTGGCCCGACACTTCAACTTACAGAACCTTGAACATTTTCGACCTGTGGATGATGAAGAAATTCCTGATATGGAGGTCGAAGATGCGGCGGGTAGGGTGGCGGCGACCCAAGATTCTGCAGCAGAGATACCCCTCACT
This sequence comes from Calamus simplicifolius, assembly GCA_900491605.1. Taxonomy (NCBI): domain Eukaryota; kingdom Viridiplantae; phylum Streptophyta; class Magnoliopsida; order Arecales; family Arecaceae; genus Calamus; species Calamus simplicifolius. Next base: position 60,721 of record UESW01002480.1, on the reverse strand, counting down.
GAGGAGCCGGCCTCCGATCCCAATACAGAGAAGGAGCATTCGGAGAACTGATCGAGGATGCCTAAATTTATTTTGACCTAGTTTTAGTTTTTCTATCCTTGCCTTGGTCCTTTTGAAGGACCTCTTTTTTGTAATGAATGTCTGAGACTTTATAAAGTTTCCTAGTAGATTAACTTTAAATGTGTAGATGTTACTCTTTATTTATTTGGTGTTACTTGATATTTCACCTGCTTAATCCTTGATTCCTACTTACGGATTAGGGAATCCGTCCATGAGTTGGCAGGAAATCCTAAGCTTTGGGTCGTTTTCCGGTGTGTTGTATTGAGATGTAAGTCCTAGAATGTTGATAAGGCAGTTTAGGGGCCCTTGTAGGGGAGCTAATCCTGGGTTCAAGAGAGCACGAAGCTTTTGGGATTGTGGGGCCACTTAGTGTTTACGCAAATCATACGTTGAGGATAACCGAGTATCTGCCCACGGGCATGACTCGAAACCGTCTAAGTCGAGGCTGCCTGAGCCAATGATTTAACTTCCTTGGGGTAGATTATACCGGCCTGGGGGAGTCCTTTGGACTAGAGGGCCGCCGAGCCGCCTGTTCATTGGAGAGCATGATTCGAGGCCGCTTGAGTCGCGGACTTGAACCTCCTCAGGGGTAGGTTATACCGGCCTGGGGGTGTCCTTTGGACTATAGGGCCGTCGAGCCGCCTGTTCGTTGGAGAGCATGATTCGAGGCCGCTTGAGTCACGGACTTGAACCTCCTCAGGGGTAGGTTATACCGGCCTGGGGGTGTCCTTTGGACTATAGGGCCGTTGAGCCGCCTGTTCATTGGAGAGCGTGATTCGAGGCCGCTTGAGTCACGGACTTGAACCTCCTCAGGGGTAGGTTATACCGGCCTGGGGTGTCCTTTGGACTATAGGGCCGTCGAGCCGCCTGTTCGTTGGAGAGCGTGATTCGAGGCCGCTTGAGTCACGGACTTGAACCTCCTCAGGGGTAGGTTATACGGCCTGGGGGTGTCCTTTGGACTATAGGGCCGTCGAGCCGCCTGTTCGTTGGAGAGCGTGATTCGAGGCCGCTTGAGTCACGGACTTGAACCTCCTCAGGGGTAGGTTATACCGGCCTGGGGGTGTCCTTTGGACTATAGGGCCGTCGAGCCGCCTGTTCGTTGGAGAGCATGATTCGAGGCCGCTTGAGTCACGGACTTGAACCTCCTCAGGGGTAGGTTATACCGGTCTGGGGGTGTCCTTTGGACTATAGGGCCGTCGAGCCGCCTGTTCGTTGGAGAGCATGATTCGAGGCTGCTTGAGTCACGGACTTGAACCTCCTCAGGGGTAGGTTATACCGGCCTGGGGGTGTCCTTTGGACTATAGGGCCGTCGAGCCGCCTTTAAGAATTGTTTAAAATATGCATTCAAATGTGTAGGCTCATTTAATATTCGGATAAATGCATTACATTACTGGTAGTAGGGGCGGAGGTTGTCCGCGTTCCACGTTCGGGGGATTGGTTGTCCACTCAGGTCTTCAAGCCGGTACGCTCCACGATGAAGGACTTCTCTTACCCGGTAGGGCCCTTCCCAATTCGGAGATAATTTGCCCCCTTCTGTTGGTTTGGATACCGAAGCCTTTCTCAGAACTAAATCCCCCTGACGGAAGCTCTTCGAGCGGACGCGGGTATTGTAATACTTCGCACCTGCTGCTGGTATGCCGCCATTTTGATCCGAGCCCGATCCCTTGCTTCTTCAATGAGTCAAGATTGGCTCTTAAATTAGGGGGGTTGTCCGCTTCGTTGTATGATTCCACTCGATTACTTGGTAAGCCAATCTCGACGGGAATAACAGCTTCATAACCAAAGACCAGGTTGAATGGTGTTTCTCCTGTTGGTGTTCTGGGAGTCGTATGGTACGCCCAGAGTACACTCGGGAGCTCTTCTACCCACCTTCCTTTGGACGTGTCCAGTCTGGTCCTTAGTCCCCGTATATCATGCGATTGTAACCTCAGCCTCTCCGTTAGATTGTGGATGGCCGACGGAGGTAAATCGTTGAACGATGCCGAGGTCAGTACAGAAAGACCGGAAGGCGTTGTTGTCAAACTGTCGGCCATTGTCAGTGATGAGGGTGTGTGGTATGTCGTATCGACAAATAATGGCCTTCCAGAGAAAGGTTTTGACCTTGGCCTCAGTGATTCTGGCGAGTGCTTCAACTTCAACCCATTTAGTAAAATAATCGACGGCTACTAGTAGGAATTTGCGCTGTCCTGATGCCGGAGGGAAAGGGCCGAGGATGTCCATGCCCCACTGAGCGAAAGGCCAGGGAGCAGAAAGAGAATTTAACTGAGAAGATGGTTGCCGCTGAACGTAGGCGTACCGTTGGCATCGATCACATCTTTTCACTAGTTCGGTTGCATCCTCTTGCATGGTGAGCCAGTAATATCCTTGTCGGAGGGCCTTGCATGTTAGAGATCGGCCTCCGGAGTGATTCCCGCAGATGCCTTCATGAATTTCTCTAAGGATATAATCCGCATCAACCGAATTAACACATTTGAGGAGGGGCTGAGAGAAGGATTTCTTGTAAAGTTGGCCTTCTAGTAGCACAAATTTAGGAGCTCTCCGCTTAAGCAGCTTTGCTTCTTCACGACCGACTGGGAGAACGCCATCTTTCAAATACCGGATATAAGATTCCATCCAGGCTTCTTCTTGGACGATGGGCAAAGCTTCTTCAGTAGCTTCAATACTAGGTGTTTCCAGGTACTCGACGTAGGTTTTGCCCATGGCACTATCCACTGAGGTAGCAAGCCGGGCTAACATATCGGCCCTAGCATTTTCACCTCTGGGTATATAACTGATGGTGAAGTGATCTAATAAGGGAATTAATAGTCTGACCTTGTTCAGGTATTGGAACATGATAGGGTCCCGAGCTTCATACTCCCCCGCCACTTGGGCGAAATAAGCTGTGAGTCAGTGAAAACTTGGAGATTCTTGATTCCCATCCCATGTGCTAGTTTGATTCCGGTCAGTAAAGCCTCATATTCAGCTTGATTGTTGGTGGCTTCAAAGAGGAAACGAAGGGCATATTCTAGTACCATGCCTTCTGGACTAGCAAGAATGAGACCAGCTCCGCTACCTTGTGAGTTAGAAGCTCCGTCGACGTGTAGGGCCCATGCTTCATCATCTTCCCCCTCAGTGTCTGAAAGGATCCGAGGGAGTTCTTCTTGATGCTGCTCAGACCAGGTGCACTCTACTAGAAAATCAGCCAAGACCTGGGATTTCAAAGATGCTCGGGGCTGAAATGATAAGTCAAACTCCCCTAGTTTGACGGCCCACTTGGCTAACCGGCCAGAGGTGTCTGGCCGTGACAAAATAGCTCTGAGAGGTTGATCAGTGAGGACGACTATAGGATGGGCTTGAAAGTAGGGTCTAAGTCGTCGAGCAGAAATGAATAGAGCAAAAATAACCTTCTCCGTTTTGGAATATCTCTCCTCTGCGCCGTGAAGCACCTTGCTGGTATAATATATAGGTCGTTGAATGGCGTGGTCGCCGACACGCACCAGAACGGAACTAACGGCTTCCGAAGAAGCCGCCAGATAAAGGAAGAGCTTTTCTCCTTCTTCCGGCTTGGATAACAGGGGCGGTGTGGATAAGAACTCCTTAAGTTCTTCAAAAGCTTGTTGACAGTCATCTGTCCACTCGAAGCCATCTGCTTTACGCAAGACCTTGAAGAAAGGTAGACATTTTTCAGCTGATCTGGACAGAAATCGGCTTAATGCTGCTATCCTCCCGGTGAGTTGTTGCACCTCCTTCTTACACATAGGCCGTCTCATATTGAGAATGGCTTGAATTTTCTCTGGGTTTGCTTCAATCCCTCGCCGGGTAACTAAGAAACCCAAGAATTTCCCTGCCGTAACTCCGAATGCACATTTGCGCGGGTTGAGCTTTATTCTATGGAGTCGGAGATTGTGAAAGTTTCTTGCAGGTCAGCGACATGGTCAGTGGCACAGGTGCTTTTTGTCAACATATCATCTACATATACCTTCATGTTGCGGCCGAGCTGGTTTTTAAAAACTTTGTTCATCAGCCTCTGATAGGTAGCTCCTGCATTCTTCAACCCGAAGGGCATTACTTTATAACATAAAGGCCCCTCTCGGTAATAAAAGAAGTATGCTCTTCATCTGAGGGGTCCAATCTTATCTGATTATACCCTGAGAAGGCATCCATAAAGCTAAGGAGTTCATAACCAGAAGTTGAATCCACTAACTGGTCGATCCGGGGCAACGGAAAACTGTCCTTAGGACAAGCTTTATTAAGATCTGTGTAGTCGATGCATATTCTCCATCCTCCGCTGGCTTTCCGAACCATAACCACATTGGCTAGCCAATCCGGATATTGTGCCTCTCGAATATGACCGGCCATGAGCAATTTGTTTACTTCTTCGTCAATGACTTTCTGCCGCTCAGGAGCAAAACCCCTTTTCTTCTGGTGAACAGGGCGGCAGCTTGGCTAACATTAAGTTGATGAGTAATCACCTCCGGAGGAATCCCGACCATATCCGTCACTTCCAGGCAAAGACATCTGCATTCATTGATAAGAAGGCTAGGAGTTGATCCGGGCTTCAGGGAAGAGGAGCTCACTGATTTGCACGATCTTAGTGGGATCACCTCCCAGGGGGTAAGATATCAGAAGCTCCGCTGGCTCTCCTCTCCGCTCGACTTCTCTAGGGTCAAATGACTCGGTAACCGGAGGAATACTAGCCATTTGGGGACTAGGGGCTAAATGATAGCAGGGTCTAACCGAGTCTACCTCTCCATGCATCACACCAACTCCTTGCCTGGTAGGGAACTGCACCAATAAGCGCTTGGTAGATATAACTGCATCTAACATGTTCAAGCCAGGACGGCCAAGAATGGCGTTGTAAGCCAGGGGGACCGAACAACCAGAAAATCCAGCATAACCGTGCTTTGACATGGCGGCGATCCTGCCGTAGCTGGCAAAGTAATCTCACCTTCGACTCGTATAGTCTCCAGTGAAACCAACTAGAGGGACGGCTACGGGCCGAAGAGAATCGGAGACAAACTCATCCGAAGAAATGCATCATAAGTAAGCACATTAGCGGAGCTCCCACTGTCTATTAAGATTCTTTTACAGGATGTCTAGCGATCGTCATTGAAACGACGACGCTATCATCTTTTACAATATTACTCCCCGCTATATTTCCCTCAGGAGGGATTACATCATCTAATCCTTCGACTCCCCTTGGTCTCTTGGAAGATGAGGCCTTTCCGTGGGAAATCATGCCCACCATCTTTTCTGTTGGGGTGTTGTCAATGCTAGCTTGAGCAAGAGGAGGTCCCATCAAAGCTGGTATGGGAGGAGCCTCTTTTTCTGGATGTATTGCCCAAGGTATCCTCTCTGAATTAGCTCTTCGATGGCCTGCTTCAAGTTCCGACATTCTTCAGTGTCGTGGCCATAATCCCTATGGAAATGGCAATAGCGACTTCTGTCGCGGGCAGTGCCCTTCTTCAACGGGGGCGACGCCGTAAATAAGGCTCATTTTCAATCTCCATGAGGATGTGACTCCGGGGGCCAAGAGAGGTGTAAGATGGTCCTCTCTGGGAGTCTGGTTCTTGCGGCGGTCAATCGGTCAGTGCAAGAGCTCAGGCTTCTTGGAAGGGGGTCCGGTCAACTCTGGGCGAGCGGATCTTTTGCTAGCCCTCCCTTGTGCACCTCTCCTGGATGAATCAGCTTCATCGGCGCGGATGTACTTCTGCGCACGGCTCAGGAGATCAGCATAAGAAGAAGGAGGTCTTTTGTCCAAAGAATAAGTAAAACGGGAGGGTCGGAGCCCCCGTTTTAGAGCCAAAGTGGCCATAGCATCTTCAAGATGATAAACTTCTAAGGCCGCTACTTTGAAACGGGTTATAAAATCTTTCAAAGATTCTCCTTCCTGCTGCTGCACGGAGAATAAGCTGTCTGCCACTCGAGGAATTTTACGACAGGCGTCGAAGTGGGCCAGAAAAGATCTCTCCAATTGTCGAAAAGAGTCAACACTTCGTGAGGGCAGACGAGAATACCAAACACGGGCCGCCTTACGGAGGGTGGCTGGGAAGGCAATGCATAAGAGGGCGTCCGTTGCTCCTTGGACCTGCATGATAGCTTTATAGCTTTCCAGATGATCTAGAGGATCAGTGGTGCCGTCATAGGGGTCTAGTTGAGGAAATCGGAACCTCCTTGGAATGGGCTCTTCCATAATCCGCCGAGTGAGAGGGGGGCGGGTGTCGTAATCGACCCCGGTTGATTATTGATTCTTTGACTGAGTTCTTCCAGCCAGCGATCTTGCTCTTCAAGACGCTTTTCCATTCTATCGGTTATACTTCCTCCGGCTGGTTCAGGAGAACTGGAAGGAGCCGATGACGCCATCGGCGATGCTCTGTATAAGGTTCCTTCCCCCGTCGTCGTCCGGTAGGCGGACTGCCGGGGGAATGGGACAAAGAGCGCGAGCCGTCGTGGGAGCTTTGGGAGCGCCGCCTCCTGGGGAATAAGGGCGAAGAGGCTTTGTCGGAGGAGATCTTCCTCGAGCTGACTGTCGGCTAACAGGAGTAGCCGACCTAGGCGATAGAGGCTGCTCGAGCCGTTGTGGGACTCCTCGAGAGTGCCGTTCTTGCATCTGTTGAACCATCCCCACGAGAGTCTGGACTTGCTGAGTGAGGATCAGCAGTGGGTCTTGAGGAATAGCCAGAGTCGGCAGTGGTGAAGAAAGGACCGGAGGGTTCGATTTCACCGGCTGAGAAGGGCCAAGAGTTGTGAAATCATGATTGGGAGGCGAAAGGTGCCCCCCAGACCAATCAGTGGGATCTTCTTCCAGAGATCTGGAGCTCATGTTCGTGGGATCGTAGAACAGGTATATCTCACTGCTCCGACGATGATGTCCCCTACCTGGCACGCCAATCTGTTGATGCTGGATCACCAGATTCCTCTCTTGTTATGAGATCTCTTTCAGGAAGAAGAAAAAGTTCCCCTCTTCCTTCTCCTTCCCCCTTCTTATCCCCCTAATTTGTTTATTTTATTATTTTAATTTCCAGAGGTCCACGTGTAGGATAAGTGTTCATCTTTTATTATTTTATTTTTTGCTACGTGGTCATTCAGTGATAATGAATAATAAGGGTATTAAGAAACTTGCTCATGAAGATAAGGATTTTCATGATGACCTCGATCATCCCAAGGGAACGTCAGGGTTAGTGGGGATGTCAGAGTCAGGGAAAAGGCATCTGGCTCTAAAATAGAAGTTCAGTGTCTCCTTTTTCTAGATAAACTCTGAGGGCCGCCTAGGACTGGGGGCCGCTCAGACTCTAGGGGCCGCCTAGGACTGGGGGCCGCCCAAACTCTAGGGGCCGCCCAGACTCTGGGGATTGCCCAGGACTGGGGGCCGCCCAGACTCTGGGGGCCGCCCAGACTCTTATGGGCTGCCCAGGGCTGGGGGCCGCTCAGACTCTAGGGGCCGCCTAGACTCTGGGGGCCGCCCAGACTCTAGGGGCCGCCCAGGGCTGGGGACCGCCCAGGAATGAGGGCCGCCTAGACTCTGGGGACCGCCCAGGACTGGGGGCCGCCCAGACTGGGGGCCGCCCGGACTCTGGGGGCCGCCCAGGACTGGGGGTTGCCCAGACCCTGGGGCCGCCCAGACTCTGGGGGCCGCCCAGGACTGGGGGCCGCCCAGACTCTGGGGACCGCTTAGGACTGGGGGTCGCCCAGACCCTGAGGACCGCCCAGAACTGGGGGTTACCCAGACCCTGGGGGCCGTCCAGGACTGGGGGCCGCCCAGGACTGGGGGCCGCCCAGACTCTGGAGGCCGCCCAGGGCTGGGGACCAACATTTATTTTCTAACTGTTTTATTTATTATCTATATCAACTTTAAATGACAAGATCTATGCAATTTATCAACAAAATTATGTTAGCCCAATTTCTTTTTGGAGTTTTTCACCTCCTGATCTTGAATCTTGAACGTATAATACCAATCATCTACGTTATGTTTGGATGAGAAATTTTTATGAAAGATTTCATTTGGAGTTAGAACTTTAAAAATTTTAAAATTAAAATTTTTTATTTAGCTACTCTCAAAAAGAAATTTTCTAAAGTTCTATAGAATTTTAAATAAGGATTCGAAGAATTTAAAATCTTCATTTTAAAACCCATCTTTAAAGATGTCATTTACAAATTCCACTACACAAATATCTATTTTAACATTTATTTTACTTAACATATAAATATTTGTCTTAAATATTTATTAAAATTTTATTTTATTTATTTCATATATTTATTAAATATCTATTTTATGTAAACTATTAATATTTCATTTTTGATATTTATATAATATTAATAATTATTCTTAGTTAAATACTAATATTTCTTAAATATGTTGTTAATAATTACATAAAATAATGATTAATAATTTTAATAATGCATAAATATAAATATTAAAATTAATATTACATAAATACTATTAATATTTTCACAAATATTTTAAATTTTAATATTAAAAAATATTATATTTTACATCCTATAAATATAAATCTAATAAAAAATCATTAAAGCTAGAATGATCTCTAAAAGTGTGTTACATCAAACCTTGAGTGAAGTAAAATTTTGTTAAAGCAATCTTCAAAAGCGATGCATCACATCAATATTTGTATATAATGAAAAGCAAGCAAGAGTTCTTATACCTTTATAAATTGGTATGAATAAAAAAATTAGTTAAAAAAATAAATTAAAATAAAATATTAAAAGTAATTCTTCATATCGATGCCTCTGTGTTGCTGAAAATAAGTAAGGATTCTCATCTTTTATGGACATGTATGGGTACAAAAATAAGTTTAAAAAAATAAAATAAAAATACAATAAATAACTTAGAATATAAGGTTATTAATAGAAAAATTAATAAAAATCAATCATATAATAACTAGAAGAATTAACATAGTTTATATGCAAGAGAATAAGTAAAAAAGAAAATACAAAAGAAATTGATTTTAAACTTTAGTACGTAGATAAAGATAAATAATAAAAATAGAATAAAAATTATTACAAATAAGAGCATAAAAAATGGTGTTGTAGATATTTAAAAGATAGGAGATGCAATAATTTTAATTAAATTGACATTATGAAAAAGTTAATTAATATTATTGGTACTTATGTTCCTCAAATAAATTTTAGATAATGCTACAAAAACAATTTTTTTAAAAGAATATAGATAGATTAATTTAAAAAAAGTCTAGTCAAAAAAATATTAATCAAAGGAAATTTAAATGAATATGTAGGAAAATAAAATACAAGTTTGAAGAAGTATATTAAGGCTATCGATTAGAATATAGAAATAATGAAAGTAAAAAAAAATACCATTTTAGAGTTTAAAATTATATAAAATCTAATATTAGCTAACACATATTTTAAAAATAAGTATTTTTATTTAATAACTCTTAAAAGCAAAGCAATGCTAATTAAATAGATTTTTTCCTTAATAGAAAATTTAATTAAATTTTTTTATAAAGCTTGTAAAACTATACTGGATAAAAGTTTAACTATGCAACATACATTGATAGTTATGGATATATATATTTAAAAATAAAAGAGAAGTAAAAAGTATAATAAATATTAAATTATGAAATTTGAAAGGAGAAACTAACAACTTTTAATAATAGTATTATAAAAAAAAAGAGTATAAATAGTGAACTCAATATCATGCATAAAAAATGGCTAATAATATTTAAAAAGATAGTTATAAAGATGTTAGGAGAGTTAAAAAAATGCTAATTATATAAAAAATTTGATGATAGAATAAAAAATTTTAATTAGCAATTAATGTTTAAAAAGAGCGATATAAAAAATTATATAAATATAAAATTAAAAAAGTATATAAAAACTATAAGATAGCTAAAGAAAAGTTAAAAAAAGATAGTGCTAAAGACTAAACACAAGGCATATGAATAAATAAATTATAAAATAAAAACCAATGAGATAGAAACATGTGTATATGTGCGCGCATGTGCAAAATTATAAGACTAAGAGAAATAAAAATTAGAAATATGATTCGAATTAAATGCATTAAGGATAATAATTAAAATATTTTAATTAAAAAAATAACATCGAAGCAAGATGAACAAGCTATTTAAATAAATTATTAAATAAAATTAATTAGGATATATAAGATAAAAAAATTATAAAAACAGATCTAATAAGATTTTCATCGTGTTTTGAAAATATTTAGATAGCATTAGACTAACTTAGGTGATATATTTGTTTAATAAAATTTTAAAAACTAAAAAGAAATCTAATAAATAAAAGGACACTATAATGTTATTTATAAAAATAAAAAATATATTTAAAACTACTTTATTATGATATCAAGTTCATGAACGATATACTATAAAATAAGAGAAAAATTGAACATATATTAAAATATTATAAAACTATTAAACAATCAATTTGGCTTATGTTGAAAAGATTGATTATAAAAGTTATTTTTTTCTTAAAAATTAATTAAAAAATATAGTAAAAAGAAATAAAATCTTCATATTAAATTTTATTAATGTTTTGTTATAACAGAAAGGAGAACCCCTTAATTCATGTTATTAATAAATAACATACTACTAATAGATAAAACTAAGATTAAAAATAAACATAAATAAGAAATATGAAGAAATACAGAAGAATCTAAAAATTTTAGGTTGAGTAAAACAAACCGAATAAGTGAATATAATTTTAATATGATTATAAATAAAGATAAATATAAAGTAAAAAAAACTATAAAATTTCTTAAAATAATCAAGTATTCAGAAAAAAAAAAAGAAATAAAATCCTTTGGAAAAACATAAAGACAGCATCAAGCAAGCGCAAATTAAGAAAAGAATGAGTTAGATAATTTGCACATGTACAACATACCCCTAAAATATACTAGTGCAAACAAGTGATTTGATATATGTAAAAAAAAAAATTGAGACTTACAGGAATGGAAGTGATAAAAGTGATTTAAAATTTTTGTATATTATAAAAATTATATCTTAAAAACAAACAGAATGAAGATATAAAAGATTGTCAATCTCAACTACTTTAAGATTTAAGACTTCATTGTCGTAGTTGTTATATTACAGAAAAATATTACAAAAAAGGAAATACAACCCTTAAGTAAAATTCTATTTTTAGAAACAACTATATAAAAATAAAAATTAAGAAATTCTAAAATACTGTTGCATTTCTTTGAAAAGCCTCATCCAAATGCAACCCTAATGCTTCTCCAAATGCTCCTTGATGGCAAATCAAGGAGTACAAAATGTGCCACCTCTGGCATATTTGCACTCCACAACTCAAATATACAACCAATCTTCAAAAACGAGGATACACGCACTCCATTTTTGCATCTTGTAGCATATAGTTAACCGTTCCTTTAACAGTGACAAACTAAATAAACCGAATTGACAGATATTGCACTCATGTTTTGGATCCATAATCATAGAAGAGATCCAACATTTTAGTCATCTTCATCTTCTTCAGAAGCCTCCCTCAGCCACTGCATCAGATTGACAGATACATCAAAATTTATTGCGGGGGAAGAAAACAGGCACAAAGAGCACAAAATACGAATAGATATTTTATGATATTATTTAACCGTGCAGAAAATAGGAGACTATGGAAGGATATTACAACAACAGAAACCAGTGCATGCAAACCAAAAATCTGGTTGCTTTAAACATGGGTATATGGATAAAGATTCTAGCGACAAGTGATGCTTATGCCAAGAGATGGGAAAATTTTGATGAAGGCATAGCACCATCATTATGGCAACAATGACATCTCCTGGCATTTTAAGAATATCTTGAGAAACATGTTTCTGACATGACATACTGCAACAGCATCAGCAAAGGAGAATTACAGGAGAGAAAAATAATGGCTGATGTGGAAAAAGTACATCTGCTGACATAACTTGCACTGGTTCATCTATTCCCCTGCTAGTCTCTAATGTGTACTAAGATTTGAAGTACACATCAAGATATGGTAGAGGTTTGCTTGACTAAACAAAGCACGACAAAATGAAAACAACGGAACTAAAATTATAAGAAATAACTAATATTTGATTTTACTATTCAAAAAGAACCTATGGTCATCAAAGTTCACGATAACTACTTGGTGGCAATGGGTTTATTAGCATGAGTTCTGGTTAGGTCAAAGCCCTTTATTAAGTTGAAGGGGACTAACGCAACCTGATTCAACCCAACTAAGCTTAGCCAAGACCCAACAAGCTGACCTTCTCAAGTCCCAGGCACATTTAATTTCTCAGCTTTGTTATTGTTTAGGCATAAAAAATAAGCAGGTTTGGAATGTTGATTTTGGTCATTTCTGGGCTGTTCTGGATTGCACCTTGCGCATTCATTAAGAACCTCCTGTTTCCTGCGACAAGCAACAATAATCTAATAGCAAGACATTTTCTATTGTTCATATCATTCAATATGTTTAAAAGTTTTTAAGTTATATATTTATTTTTGTACCAAGTGCCCATCTAAAGGCCTCTACTGTTCTGAATAATTCTGCCCCGACCATTTTGGGAGCCTTTGACCCAAACCTGACAAAACTCACCAGCCGATTGGAGATTCTAACCCCTCCTTGAGCTGCAAATCCAACAGGTTAGATTTGGTGGGTCAGGTCCAGGTAGTCTCAGATTGGCTCAATGAGCCCACCTCGAGACAGGTTAGCTAAATGGGTCCAGGTTAGAATTGATGCCCCTAACAATAATCATAATATTCACCATCAAAGTGTGTGCAAAAGGCAAAGTTTGGATTTTGTAGCACGCCAATTTTGTGCAATACAGAACAATATATAATCATGGATTTGGATGCTGACTGAATCGTTTATGCTTCTCTTAGAGATCATACTATGAAGTAGACAAATGGAGGTTACTTTGGATTTTTTTTTATTAAAATCTGCTTATTTAGACGACTGCATATTTTACTAGAAACTTGGACAGCACATAAAGTTTTAAGATTATTCTCTTTTTACACAGATAGCTTGGCAAAAATCTAGGTTTTGAACCTGCAAGAAGCATTCTAGTCGATCTTTACTTCAGGCTCATAACAATGCCTATATTTGGTATCATTAAAAATAAATAAATGAATAAAAAGATGGCCAGTTGCTAATGGAGATTGTTGCTCTTTATGGGTTTTAATTTTACCTTGAGGAATTGTTCAGACTGCTTAATGAAGATTTTATCAGATTCATCTGCTCCTTCTTTCTCCTCTGCCCACGACAGAATTGCATCCTCTGATAAGATGTCCTTCTCATACAAGTGGTTCAAGATCTGACAAAGAAAATAAAATATATTCAAACAAAAAACACTTCAAGATTCTCGCACTTTGATACAAATCCTTCTTGTTTAAATTGAAACATTTTGCTATCGACACAACTGTCATATACATTATATCCAATCTTCACGTCTTCTGTATGCTGTTCTTCATAAGAAGAAGAAAAAATATGAAAGAATTAGAGAATTAGGGTCCAAACATGCCCAATGAGTCCAACTTGTTGGCAGTCATAGCTATCCATAAATTTCATTGTCACAAGTGATGCACTGGATGGAACATAAAGACATGTTAGATGCCTACGACCAGACTGAACATCTTCATTCTTCAGCAGGTAATAGTGAAACCTTCAACCACCCAATTTTCAGTGTACAGCATAGTTAATATAAAGGAAAACTAAATATATCCATCATCTTTAATATTTTAATACTTCAGCAACTATCAACAATTTGTTTGAAGTTCTAAATATTTCACATCTAATGATATTCAACTCCATGTTATGATCTTCACACTGACACGCCCTGCATTTGCAGTAGAATAAATGCTGCTTTCACGTTGGACTATTTATTAATTTCATAAGCCAACGAATTACTTACTGCTGAAAATAAAAGAGCAAATTCCTTAGTAGTCTCCAAGCACATCTCCTCAAACTTCAATATTACTTCAATCTGCAATATCATTGGGCAGAAATAATTAAGACAGTTCCATAGAATTATGAATTATGTTCCAGCAAAAAAAAATTTAATTAAAAAAAGTAAGGAACAAGTTATATAACATCATTGTCCATTTGAAAAATTCCTGGAAAGGTAAGAAAATATAAAAAAGTAGATGAGATGGTGTCATAATAGATTTAAAGATTATCATGATTAGAAATTATTAGATGTTTTAGCAGCTCCATGAACTTTATGTCTCCTTGTTTAACTGGCAAAAGGAAATAGATTAGAGAGCTAAATCACATCATAAGTGGTAAAGATTTTAAGCAGAATTGAAAGTTAGAAGGTGACATGACTATTTTTTCATTATCTTAGAATTATTATACAGCAAAATAGAGAAAAAATTGAACAATATCCAGTAGAATTACAACAGATGGAAAGTTGAGAAAATTTTCAGTTGCTGCATGATATGGATATGACTGAGACTTAAAAGGGGTAAAACTTTACATTGTATGGTATAGAAAGTAGCATTTTATAATGTCACCCAATACGAAGATAGATAAGTGTGCTTGCCTTATGAGCACATTTAGTAATGGCAATTTAACTGCAAGAACTACGAGCTAGGTGATGCCATGAAAGCTTCAAGGTAGTTAGTTACACATCAAAAGCTAGAGCAAACCACTGGTGTATCATCATCACATCAAAGTTCAAGATAAGAATAATGAAATCTAAAAACATTTTTGCAGGCCGAAAAATTTATTTCATCAATTAAATATTGAACAATTAAGTATGAATCAAACAATAAAGTATGCATCGATTATAATGCTATGGTGCATTTTAAAATGTTGGCGCTCATAAAGTGGCCATTTATAACAAGATTATTTTTTGTAATTTATATGAAATAAGGGGACATAGAAAAGAAAAGATTCCCTCAACCAGACAGAAAAGAAGAAATTCCCTCAACCATCACAAATAAATCAATAAATGCATGAATGATCACCTAAGATGCAACAAAAGAGAGAATTCTGAAAACATAATGGACTCTGTTGTACTATTCGGGGGTCCATGTGCATCAGCTGGGGCAAAGGTAGCCCAAGCTGTGGTAAGAGGTGGCATCACCAAATGGGGAATATTTCACAGTCACCGCAACATTGATTCAACTAGAGAACTAAGTACACAAATTTAACTGAACAAAACATGATTGAAGGGTGGATGGTTGAATGATTTGATTGGTAAAAATTACTGGACCCAAGTGAGGCCTGGTTGAAGTGATTGCTTGTGTCTACCAAGATTTTATGAATATTACATAAGCCACATGTATACCATCTTCCAAGACAAACGTGGTTGTGTACATAGTGACTGTTGGCAATCAATATCATAAAAGCTCCCCAATCTTAGATGAATTTACAATCTACTAAGGTAGACATCCCTAACCAGCCATACATATCTATCAAGGGGAACAAAGTGCCTATTGGCTCATGAACTTTGGTGCCAGCAATGATGACTTGCTCTTTTAATGCACCCTTCCAAGCTTCTTTGGATAATCAAGGAATATGGATAGATGCTAGTAGATGCATAAAGAATGAGGAGAGGAGGAGGAGAAGCCCCCCATCAAAACTCAAAGAAAAGGGTCATACTTGTTACAAAATCAAACTTATGGAGAAGATTTTTAAGCAAAAATAACAAAAAATATAGAGATGATCTAACAATGTGGTTATGATCAATATTAATAATAAAATCATATAAAGTATGCTCTAGAACAGCTAAATAATGAGAAATCAAATAAAGAAACTGCATAAAGATGCAGCCCACATCAATATTTTGTTCCGTACATCAAATTGCAGACATAACAGGTACAATAATTAAAAGGATGACAACTGTACAATGTATACAGAAATACCTCTTCATCTATCGTTTTGAGGTAATGCTTCAAAAGATCCTTCCACCTGCTAAGTTCCTTGCCAGTATTCACGACCAGCTCACCTAATCATTAAATTGAATTTCCCGGTGATAGTAAACAAATTGCAAATTATCTAAGGAGAAAGGATTTGATTGAAAGGAACAGAGAATATCAAAATTAGTCTTGTTAAAATTTGCAATCAGTGAGCAATGATGCCTACTATTACATTTTCAGAAGGCTTGTACTTCAAATCTGAACAAACATTATCACGTAACCAAAAGCAACAAGCCTTTTGGAGCTTAACTTCATATATTATGTTTTCCTTTCACATATATGAATGGCTAAAATGGCTACCAAAGCACACTTTCAAGTCTTAACAATTTAATCCTTGCTTTCCTAAAAAAAATGGTCTGCATCATAGATCTGTACTATGCTGCATTCAGACAAATCACCACAGTAGTGTATACAATGGTACATGCCATGGTAGCTGGTCAAAGAAACGAAACAGGGATGTGCATCACTGTACCATACACATTGGCCACGTGCATCAACTTATATTCAAATTAATTGTACATGAAACTAAGCACACTGGCAACAATCAACCTTCTAAAAGAATGTGGTGCTAAACTCATCAGAGAATAGCCGCAACTTTCAAATAAACACTTACGATTAGAAGAATGAGGAGCTGCTAAAGCTGATCTCATTATGGAATAAAACAATGACCCAGCACAATCAGCATGTGACATGTTGTATGACAACCTGAACATCAGAAGAGACAGCTATTTATGAAATATGTTGCTTAATTGAGCAACTAGTATCATAAGAGAAAAGAAGAACAATTACCTACTTTTAAGTTGGCTTTCAGAAACTAGGAAAAGTTTAGAGGAGACAAATACTTGAAAAAAGGCCAGCTACCATTTCAGTTTTATTCATGTAATAGACTATGATTATAGCAGGCCACGTGCATTAGATGCTTTATTCCATCAAGAAATGTTAAAGGATATGAATACACAGTTCTCAGCCTTACAAATGTAATCGACCCTTTAAAGCAATAAATGCTGCTTAAATCATACATTACCTTTATGAAGCAAATCAAATTAACTCAACATATGGAATACAAATAGAGAATTAAATTACTGTAGATTTGCATCAAGGATCTGCCTTAAATCCGTATCTTTTTGTATTCGTTATGGATGAATTAACTAAACATATTCAAAATGATATCCTGTGGTGTATGTTATTTGCAAACGATATAGTGTTGATTGATGAAACTAAATCTGGAGTAAATGCTAAGCTAGAGATTTGAAGAGAGGCTTTAAAATTTAAATGTTTTAAGATTAGTAGAACTAAAACTGAATACATGAAATGTAATTTTAGTGGAAGTAAAATACAAATGAAGAAACAGTGAAGATTGCAAGTCAAGAGATACTAAGGAATGAAAAATTTAGGTATTTGAGATCATTATCCAGCAAGAAGGTGAAATAGGTAAAGATGTAAATTATAGAGTTAAAGTAGGATATATTAAGTGGAGGAATGCTTCGAGTGTATTGTATGATCGATGCATTCCATTAAAATTGAAAGAAAATATTCTATAAAATCGCTATTAGGCCAGTTTTGCTATATGAAATAAAGTATTGGGCAATACTGAAACATGTAAATGAATTAATTAAAACAAAAATGCGCATGTTAAGATGGATATGTGATAAAACTTTAAAAGATAGAATTAAAAATAAAGATATAAGAGAAACGATAGGAGTAGCCCCAATTGAAGATAAAATGAGAGAAAATCGATTAAGGTGGTTTGGACATATACAACGAAGAACTTTATATGCTTCAGTTAGAAGAGTGATCTTTTAATAATCCATGGTAAGGATAGAGGTAGAGGTAACATAAACTAACATTGACAGAAATAATTAAAAAAGATATAACTATTTGTAATCTGAATATCGACTTAGTCCTGAATAGAGCAGAGTGAAGGAAGCAGATTCATGTAGCTGGCCCATGTAGTTGGGAAAAGGCTTAGATGAGTTGAGTTGAGTTAGTTCAAAGAGAAAGATAACGAAGTGCATTTTTTGGTTGTGGAAAGCACCCTAACTTCAAGAACCTTCGAGCTCAAAAGCCATATCCCCGAGAACATTGCACCTACTCCTACAGTGGCCACATAATCTAGTGCAGTCACAAAACCTTTCTTTCAATTATATGTTGAAATATTAAATTGATAACAGGGAACAACTAAATTATCAAAATTATTCTCACTCCCACAACCTGGCATTTTAAAGCACACAATACTATGTGCCCATATGGTTAAGAATATAGGATAGGGACATAAGATATACCAAATGGCAGCATTAAAAAAGCACCATGATAGCTAATACTCACATATTAAGTAACAAAAAATAATGTTGCATGGGTTGAATAGCAAAGGTAATCTAGTGTATGCTCGGCCAATTAGAAGTGATTTTCAAATGTGGAGGACCTAAGCCTTAACAAGAAGATATGGTAATAGAGAATAATAGACCACAACCTGATCATAATCATACGGTTGTGGTGGAATCATGAAACCAATTTTCAAGCTTCATGAGACATCAATTCAGGATTGATACTGTATGCTATATATCAGCAGTTAAAATTTGTACTGTTACTGCAATCTGCTTTCATAACTATATGCCTCCAGGAGCACATAAAAAGGCATTAAACATTATTCATCAGCTAGAAGTTTTTCTACAGATAATTACATGTCTGAGTTTAAATGATAGATGGCACATAATGGCCATCAGCTATGATAAATCATCCCTAATCTGATTCAGTTTCTTAATAATATAGAATATTGTCGAAAAATATGTTGCTACACAAAAGAATAGCTAACATAATGTCACAGAACAGGGTTCATAAACAGCAAGAATGCCTTGACATATTACTGAAATAGCATATATAGTGAACAAGCCACCGAATTCACAGAAGAAAAGTAGGTTTATTTTACCGTAGCGAATTAATTTCTAAAATCACATTATCTTGATTTACGCCTGCAAGAGCTCGTTGAAAAGTTGCTTCTACCTGAAATGGACCAAAAAAGAGGGGGGCAGAGGGGGGATGAAGTAGCAAGTACAGCAAGGTAGAACTTATCAAACACTACAAATTATTTGGCTATTACCTCCCTCTCAAAATCAGCAGCATCTCTATAATCTTCACCATCATCAAAACCAGTACTCTCTGAGTCAGGCAGCAATTCTCCTGAAGCTGGAACACTATTTACATCTTGATTCGATACATCAAGATCAGCACAAGCACTTAGAGAGAACTCCATCAGTTTTTCTGCAGGAATGGGTGCAATTGAATGTCTCCACTCTTCTTCATGTCCTCCTTCAGACGTTGACCAAATGTAACCAACCCCAGATATACCAACCTACATGATAAAATCTGACATGAAAACTACAAGTTGAAAGGAGAGGAGGCAGAGGGGAATCAAACAATAAAACAGAAAACTGTTGACATAGTAAAGGCAGAAAGACGCTAATAGAAAGTAGGCATAAAATAGCTAGAACTTAAGTTCTACAAAATTGAAATCATGCATCAATGGAAGAAAAATAGAAGCTCCATATCATGTTTTCCCAGGAATAGATAAGAAGCAAACTAGTAAAATAATTAACTGTTTATATAACAGACTCAGGCTTTCTGTTTGAAAAACTTTAATCCATTATATCTATATAAAAAGTTAAAAATTTGAATGAGACAATTACAATAACCAGCTTACTCTGAATAATCTGCATTCTTATTCTTCAATGACCATGCAAATAATGAATCTACAAAGGACCAGATCCAGAAACATCTTGCAGAAAACTTTTAAGAAATACTAAATTGCACAAAGAAATACTCAAGTTATTCAAGTCTACTCAACTCAACTCATCTAAGCCTTTTCCCAACTACATGGGGTCGGCTACATGAATCTGCTTCCTCCACTCTGCTCTATTCAGGACCAAGTCGATATTTAAATTACAAATAGTTATATCTTTTTTAATTATTTCTGTCCATGTTATTTTAGGTCTACCTAAACTAAAGTTTTTCAATCCAGATTACAATTCAATCCAGTGAATTTGCAAAGAGAATCAGAATTCTAGGATATAACCATCTTGAATTCATATACTAATAATAATACAGGAAGGAAATTAAAGTTCCAGAGAACCTTCATTAAAGCTAAATTCCAGGCTTTAAAACAACTGGAACGACTTCGATCAAGAGACATATAGGTGTCCTTCAAAGCTAAACCAAAAACCCAAAGCTGACACCTAGATTAGTGATAGGTTGTTTAAAAGGTTTGGTCAACCCACACACCCTCACCTTAGGTGATCTCAAATGTGCATGCAACGAGGAATAGGAACATGAGGTTACGGGTTGTACGGGGGTCCAAGGATGAGGAAAATAATCATCACTTAAAGCAATAAGTGGTAATAACAGGCGATGGATGTGTCAAATAGAATGGGCAGGACAAAGACTTGGAAAAAAATTGGGACTTGGATTATATGGTTGGGATTTTCTACATAGTTTTTCCATGAAGTAAGAGAGCATTAGTCCTGGAGGTGGCAATTGATTTGGGTCGGACTAGATACAAGTCGGCTCCAATACAAGATATGTCAAAAACATGTCAGCCTAAATCCAACCTGTGTATTAAATATGGTCAAAATCCAATGCTGAACCTAAACATTTTATTAACATGCAGCCTAATCTGACTTTAATGAGTTAAATTAAGGTAAATGGGTTAAATAGGTCGAGCATTGCCACCTTGGAGGGCACTACTGATGTCAAGTAAAGACTTTCTTCCTCCATCTATACCTTGCTCCCCTCTCTTCATATAACTTTGACTGAATAACCCTCCCCCCTCTACCCCACAAACTTCTCCTCTTCTTCTATCACTCCTTTCATATATTAGTTCCCATCAAGGAAAGTACCATGTCATAAGTGAACTTATTAATTGGGTAAGATTTTGCCAAGGCAAGCACATAGTTCAAAAAGTGTGCTATGGTGATTGAGGAAGATTTTGAAGTTGGGAAAGCAAGTGACATAAATAAGGTTAGATTAGAACAAGACAAGACAGATTGGATGGCACATTCTTAAGGACTTGACATGTAACAAGTTAATACTTTGACTATTGAGACCGGGCAACAAAAGTACTTTAACAAATTTTAACATATGAATCATATAAGAACTTAGAATTCTTGTTCTCTCTATTAGAATTCTCACTTAGATTGGAAAAAAATGTGGCACAGAACCCTATTTCAAAAGGCTAATATCAGAAAACATACAAGGTGCAAGATAAATGTGAACATAAGATACAGGAAGCATAAACAAAGGAACATTAAACATGCCTCAGATGTGTTTGAGTGTTCTGCATCTGATGAACCTGGCACAAGTTCCACATTTCCAGCATTCACCATACTAGTAATTGCTGCAGAATAAGCATAATTACGAAAGTTACATAACATAAGAACTGAAGAATCAAGAATGCTTATTTGTAGTCATGTTTCAACATATCGTATGAACTTCTTGTCAGAGTCTTCATTCCATAAAATGTGATATGGTAATGAATGGAAAAAGGGGCTTAAATTAATAAAAATAATTATGGAGCTAATCAATTGAATGATATACCTCTCATCTCATTTTAGCTTGATCACAATAAGATTTGAAAAAAAAAAAAAGATTGAAACATTAACTTGCCATTTCAAGTGAAGAAAATTTGCAAGCTTTAATCTGTAAGATACAAATCACCTTTTTCCTAGGGTGGTTTCCTGTATGAGCTCTGAAATAAAATGAAATCATCAAAAACTTTGCTGCAATAGGATATTTATGACATTAAGAAGCAATTGCATTTGCATGCACGAAAGAGGGTTTTGTCAAGCCCACCACTGATTGTCTCGGAGGGCATTTTGCTAGAAAGCTCAAACTGGGGAGGAGTTTAAGATCATCAGGGAAAAGAATCAAGATTTTTAAAACCTGTTATCAAGAAGCCATCAAAGACCTCCTTGCGTTAGACCACAATATTTGCTCAAATGAAATCATTTGTTCAGATAGTGGTTAACATAGCCTCAACCTAAGACTGCTATCCTGTGTCATCATCTTTATGTAACCTTTTTGTGTATTTTTCACAATCAATAATCCTTTCTTCCACAAAACTAAGGGGAGTATTGGGTTTTTTTGTATGAGTCAATTGAAGACACGACCCCTTAATTATTTCCCTTAATCTAGAAATCTAGTAAGACTATATGTGCCCCACTTTTTCTTGAAAATGGAAAACAATGGGAGGTAGCTTAATAAACAAAATATAAAAAAACAATCAGAACCAAGATGTCTAAACGAAATATTTCAGAATCATTTGCAAAGTTCATAAAGCTCACTTTCGCTTGCAAAATGCAAAAGAACAAGATTAACAAAGCTTAAAGATTTTACATGGACTTTCTACAACACCACTATTGGCATCAGCATATTCAAGTTCCTCATCGCTGTCTTGTTTGGATGGTTGCGGAAGTAAAGATACTTTTGAATAAGCAGGTATCACAATTTTTTGCCCAACTTCAACCTGAAGAGAAAATCTTTAGATACTCCCATGCAATTAACTTTGAATCAGTCATCTAATGAAAAAAATTAACAAGGATGATAAAGATGGTTACACATTTCATCCAAAGAAACCAAAACAAATATCAAAAGATATGCGCATTATAGCATAAAAGACCAATTTAAAGAGAGAACCATGAGACTAAATGAAATAGTAACATGGTTGCATTGCCATTTCCACCACCAAATGTTTCTTGTGACACTGATCAACAGCAATTTCTATCAGTAGCTCAAGAACCCATGCAATCATGTCAACCAAGAAACCATTTACTGCAAAAGATTATAAGTGGGAATTTACAGAGAACATATGCATGTATGTGTACAAACATACATAAGATTGTAAACTAGATGTAAGTGAGAATTTTAGACAAAGCAAATTCATTACCCTCAATATTGCAGTCAGCCAGTCACCAACATAAACTAAAGCTAGTGAAAAAAACTAATGAATACATTAATAACTTTTATGGCCTGTTTGGTTGCAGGATAAGCCCAGAATAGGGGTGGTGGGTTATCCTGCAAAACAGACTTACTTTTACTGGGTTAGTTAACCTGGTTAACACTTTCTATCCTCTAATTCTGAGCCAACATCATTTCTTTTGGTGGTGCCCTGGGGGTTGGGTGGTGGGTGGGGAATAAAGTTAATTGGGTAAAATGTGAGAGCTGTTTCTTCTCTCTCTAACTTCTTCCCCAGTTTTCCCACTTTTTTAGTTGATCCCACTGACCCCCAAGCAAAAAGCAATTGTTCTTAACCTAGGGATAAAGGAATTTTTAAGGCCCAAGGGATAACAGGGGTTAAGGGTGGTTATCCCAGGTTTTTGCATGCAGCAACCAAACATAGCTTTAATATGTGATATTACATAAGGAGACAATGCCATATGTCCTTGGCATTAATGAAAACCATAATAAAAAAAATTATATTTTATCATTCATCTCATTGCTCAACTCAACTCATCTTGAGTTAGAAAGAGTGATCTTTTAACAATCCATGATAAGGATAGAAATAGAGGTAGACCTAAACTAACATGGACAGAAATAATTAAAAAAGATATAACTATTTATAATTTGAATGTCGACTTGGTCCTGAATAGAGCAGAGTCGAGGAAGCAAATTCATGTAGCCGACCCCATGTAGTTGGGAAAAGGCTTAGATGAGTTGAGTTGAGATTCATCTCATTGCTACGTAAGAAAATTTAATTCTTAAATAAAAAATGATGGCGAGTCATCCTAAGCCAAGATCGAACTCTCTATGAGATTCATGGTTGCATTATTTATAGCTTCCTTATTCATAGACAAAGCTGATTCGGAACTCTCTTTCATTCCAAAGCATAACTTGTATCCATGTACTTCATATTAGCATGGAGTTCACTCCTAGCAATATAGCCATCCCTACCTATCACGTCAATCCCACAAGCCCTTATCCATTCTTGTTTGATCATGGTGGGCAAACAAGTCAAAATAGAAAAAAATCACATAGGGTTTAGAGACAATCGTCCCAATGTTCCAATCGACATATCTTGAAACATCCCTCATCCCATAAGCCGAGATTGGAGATGGCACTGCATCCCTTACATGGAGAGTCATTGAGAAATATGGAGGAAAGCAAAAGGGACACATATCTGATGTGTCAACCATGAAAACTTATTATTGATTCCTAGTGGCATCGGACAATTTATATGCTCACATTTAAGAGACACAAGGACCATCTTCAAAAACTATGAGTATTTTACTAATAATTAGATTTCTAGGTGACACAACTGATACTAAATCAAGTTATTTTATGTAGAAGAACTAAACAAATAAATCAACTAAGTAACTTTCAGTTAAAACAGCAAGAGAAGATAATCAAGTAGCCCCTGTTGTATATAATAAAGTTGGCACATTCTGCAAGTAGGGGAAAAAAGTTTCCTTGACTCATAAAATAAAAACTTGTAACCAAGAGATAAGTATGGCATTATGTACCTTAAATGATAGTATGACACCAGGTTCCAAACAACCCCTGCCCTTAAGTGAACACCATCACATACTAATGCATGACTTAATTTACAGTCATCTTCAATTACGACATTATCCCAGACATAGGATCCTTGGATCGAAACATTGCGTCCAATAATGCAACCTTGACCAATAACAGAATTGGTTATCACACTGTTGTCACCAATGGTGGTTCCATTTCCAATCAAGGAAAAGGCACCAATTTGTGCAGAGCGTGATTGAGTGATCTCTGAAAGGAAAAATTAGAATAGTTCAAAATATCATAAGCAAAACACCAGCATTATATACGCAGCAAAACTAAAAAAGAATTTTAACATCCAAGAATTAAAATTATATTTTTAAAAAAAGTACCATATTGTTGCAATATGCATACCACAACCAGGTCAAATCAAAATCCTACTCTCCAAAACAGTTATACAACATGTTAGATTATCTTAGCTCCTTCTGATTCTCTCCACTTTGATCTTTACTTCTTATGTGGATTGATTGAATTTCTAGGATTTTCTCAATCAGTTAATAAGGACAAGGCTATGGAACTCAAGCTTTAGAAAGATTTAAGAGATACTGGAGTAACTTCGTTAGCTAACTTATTTAATTGGGTTAAAATTAAGAAAGCTATGAAGTCGAAAAAATAGCTTATTTTTCTCTCTGCAAAGTTGACAATCACCACAAGCAGGAATGAATTCAAATACTGCCAGAATAGGACAGTACCATCAGTCCTATATCATCCCAATGCAAAACAAGCACTAGCATAAGTGCAAAGATGCAAAAACCAGCCATAACAATGTATGTTGATAGTACCATACCAACCATACTGAAGAAAATATTCTAGAAAGTTAGTTGTATTGTATTTAATTGTAATATAAAAAGCGTGTTGTACAGCAAAAAATTAGAAAAGATTGTTAGTAGAATATTCTCTCTGATTGGTTACCTTAGTTAGGCAGATTTGAAAGATTGCTAGCAAAATATTTTCTGTAATTAGTTACCTTAGTTAGACAGATTTAAAAGATTGCTAGCAGAGTATTCTCTTTGATTAGTTACCTTAGTTAGGCAGATTTTTTCTATTTTTGAGGATCTTCACATATCTTTCTTTTGTATATATTTTTCTCGACCTTTCAATGAATGAAGTAGGATTTTTCTTCCAAAATATTTCACATGGTATCAGAGCTCCTCTCTGTGCCCTAAATCAGTCGTCGTCCCTTCTTGTTCAACCCTCTCGTCATTCTTTTCTTTCAAATCCTCATGCCACTGTTCCTCTCATCTACTCTCATCTAAAGTCCTCTTCGACCAGCATCACCTCTCCCTTTGGCCCATCACCTCCAATCACTCCGGCTATGTCTGAGAACAATCTTATCCCTATGATCAATCATAAACTGAATGGTCATAATTATTTGCAGTGGTCTCAATCTGTAATGATGTTCATCAGTGGCAAGGGTCGTGACGATTATCTCACTGGTGAAGCAGCTCCACCTAACAAATATGATGCATGTTACAAACTCTAGCGCTCTGAAAACAACATAGTCATGTCCTGGCTAATTAGTTCCATGACCATAGAGATTGGTAAAAATTCTCTCCTATTCTATTGCTCGAAAAATTTGGGAGGCTTCCCTAAGACATATTCAACAGTGAGAATACCTCTAAATTATTTTAGGTAAAAACTATGCTCCAAGACCTGAAACAAGGAGATGCAACAGTCACCACCTACTTCACCAACCTAATCCGAAACTGGCAGCAACTTGATTTGTTCGAAACCTATGACTGGAAATGTCCCGATGATGTAGCCAAATTCAGAAAAATAGTGAAAACTAAAAGAGTTTTCAAATTTCTCATGAGACTCAATAAATCGCTTGATGAAGTCCGAGGTAGAATCCTTGCCACCAAGCCTCTTTCCAGCCTACGAGAAACCTTCTCTAAAGTTCATCGGGAAGAAAGTCAAAGAAAAGTCATGATGGGATAATCCGGAACATTATTAACTTCAGAAGGTTTGGCCCTTGTGGCTCATGGTTTGCTGCCAACACAGGAAGATGCCTTAGTTCAGGCTTATGCTACTCATGGTCCTCAACATTTGAATAAGAAGAAGCCTCGCAAGGGGAGACCTTGGTGTGATCGCTGTTGAAAACCAAATCACACCAAGGACACTTGCTGAAAACTCCATGAAAAACCCATGGATAGGAAGCCTAATCAGGATCTGCTGAGCATTAAAGCCATGGTAATACAGCCTCAAATAAAGCCACTGCTACATCCTCTCAAGCCCCCTTCACCAAAAATCAACTTGAGGTCCTTCAGAGGCTAATCAGTCAAGCAAACATTCAACCTAATCCTATTGTTATTGGTACAGGAGGTACTGCTCACAAAGGTAATATATCCATTGCTTTTGATGCAACCAAGACTCTCTCAAATACATGGATTGTTGACTCTGGAGCATCGGATCATATGACTGGAAATCGATCACTGCTCTCATCATTTAGCCCGTGCTAGGATCCTCTCATGGTCCATATAGCTGATGGATCATGCTCCAAAGTGGCTAGAATTGGCACTGTTAACCTGTCTAAAAACCTTGTTCTTCATTCGGTTTATTTGTGCCAAATTTAGACTATAATCTACTGTCTGTGAGCAAACTTACCAGTGATTTGGATTGTGTAACTAAATTCTCTGCCAAAAATTATGTTTTTCAAGACTTAGAATCGGGGAGGACGATTGGCAATGCTGAGCTTTGTGCAGGTTTCTATCTCCTCGCTCATGAAGATTCACCAAAAAGAAAGGTTTGCAATAAAGTTTGTGTCGGTTATCTAGTATTTCTTAGTCATCAAGTTTGTCCAATAAAGATAGTGTTGTTATGATGTGGCACTATCATCTAGGTCATCCAAATTTTAGGTATCTTAAAATATATTTTTCGTTATTATTTATAAATAAAAGTTTAAAATTCTTTCATTGTGATATCTGTCAATTATCCAAACCATACAAATCTTCTCATCCTTTTTCACTCGTACACAGGGACATTTAAGGACCATCAAGAGCTGTAAATGCCATCGGGGCTCGCTGGTTTCTGTTGATCGTTGATGATCACACACATTTAAGTTAAGTTTTTCTAATGAAAGACAAATCTAAAACTAGTCAAATATTCAAGAACTTTTATGTCATGATCCAAAACCAGTTCAAAATAAACATTCAGGTCTTCAAAACAAGCAATGCCCGAGACTTCTTCAATTCTATCCTTGGTGATTATTTGCAAACTCATGATATCATTCATCAGAGTTCTTGTATCGATACACCACAACAAAATGGTGTGGTTGAGCGCAAAAACCGTCATCTTCTCGAGGTTGCCCATTCATTGTTGTTCACCTCAAATATTCTCAAAAGATTCTGGGGTGAAGCTGTTCTCATAACCACTTACCTCATCAACCGAATGCCCTCTAGAATTCTGAACTTCAAAACTCCAAGCCAATCACTTCTTGAAGCCTTTCCAAACTCTGATCTTATTATTCAAATTCCGCTCAAGGTCTTTGGCTACTCTGCCTTTGTTCACATCCATTCATAAAACCCAAAAAAACCAAATCCTGGGGCCACCAAATGTATTTTTCTTGGTTATTCGCCAAACAAGAAGGGGTATAAATACTATTGTCCTCTCACAAAACGATTCTTTCATTCTATGGATGTCACCTTCTTTGAGCATCAACCATGCTACCCTAATTCCTCGATTCAGGGGGACAATGGGATGATGGAAGAATCTCAGAATTGGGATTAGGACTCTCTCCTTGAAAATATTTCAGTAAGTTCCAGAGTTTCACCTCATACTCATGGCTCCACCAACAAAAACAAACTCCTTTCTCCTCATATTCTCACGACCCCACCAGCGGAAACAACTTCCCTTTGCATTCATGAGTCGGCCGAATCACCTCTTGCCATTCCCGAAACCCAATCTAGCAAGGAAAATGATTCGAGTTTTATTCATGCCTCAGGTTAGAGTCCTATTTCAAAGTCCAGACCTGTCTCAAATCACCCTACAGCAGACAGTGAGGTTCGTGTCTACACAAGGAGAAAAAGACGTCAAGAACAACCTCAGGTGTAACCTGTACAAGCTCAGCATAACCAGGATCCTTCCTCGGTGCCAAATTCCTGTGAAAATACACAAGGCTGAAATTACTCCATTCCCTTTATCTGGTCAGCTTTCAGATCCTAGTTCGGACCTAGATATAACAATTGCAATACAAAAAGGTGTCCGATCATGCATACAACACCCTCTTCGCAACACTTATTTGATGCGAAGTTGTTCCCAAACTTCAGAGCCTTTGTGTCCAAGCTATATCAGGTCAAGATACTTACGTCCATCTATGAAGCCTTACATATACCCGAATGAAAGGCATCTATTCTGAAAGAAATTAGAGCTCTTGAGAAGAATGGGGCATGGATAATTATTACTCTACCTTTTGGTAAGCGTACTATTGGATGTAAATAGATATTCTCAGTGAAACACAAGGCAGATGGCAGTGTGAAAAGGTTCAAGGCTCAGCTCATGGCAAAGGGGTTTACTCAGTCATATAAAATTGACTACCAAAAAACATTTACTCCAATAGCCAAGCTAAATACTATCCGAGTTCTCATTTTCATTGCAGTAAACTAAGATTGGCCACTGTTTCGGCTTGATGTAAAAAATGCCTTCCTAAACGGAGATCTCGAGGAAGAAGTTTACATGGATATACTTCCGGGATTTGAAGACAATTTTACCACCAACAAAGTTTGTAAGCTTAGAAAATCTTTGTATGGCCTTAAATAGTCTCCTCGGGCATGTTTTGACAGATTTACTAGAGTACTCAAGAAGGATGGCTATGTTTAATGTCAAGCTGATCATCCATTATTTATCAAACATGCTACTCGTGGGAG
Source organism: Calamus simplicifolius (assembly GCA_900491605.1). Classification (NCBI taxonomy): domain Eukaryota; kingdom Viridiplantae; phylum Streptophyta; class Magnoliopsida; order Arecales; family Arecaceae; genus Calamus; species Calamus simplicifolius. The sequence goes on along the minus strand of UESW01002480.1, from coordinate 31,374 downwards.
ACTCACTATGCTTATTGTGTACGTTGATGACATAGTCTTCACAGGTAATCATTGGGAAGAAATGGATTGTATAAAGGAGTTACTCTCAAAGAAATTCGAAATCAAAGATCTTGAACACTTGAAGTATTTCCTTTAGCTAGATCAAGCAGAGGTATCTCAGTGTTACAACGGTAATATGCTCTGAACCTTTTCAAGGAGATAGGAATGGTAGGCTGTAAACCAATTGACACTTCTATGGATCAAAATACAAAGCTAGGAGTGCGAACAAATGGTACAGTAGTGGACAAAGGTAGATATCAACGCCTGATAGGAAAACTAATCTACCTCGCTCATACACATCCTGATATTGATTTCTCAGTAAGTGTTGTTAGTTAATTCATGAATAACCCTTTAAAGGAACACATGGAGGTTGTATATCAAATTTTATGATATCTCAAAAGAGATCTAGGCAAAGGATTATTGTTTGAAAAAACCACAAAAAAGGCGGTCGAAGTTTTCACATATGTTGATTGGACAGGATTATCTATTGATTGAAGATCAATGTCAGAATATTGTTCATTTATATGAGGAAATTTAGTAACTTAGCGAAGCAAGAAACAACCATTCGTTGCTCGAAACAATGCAAAGGCCAAGTTCATAGCCATTGGCACATGGAATATGTGAAGGAATGGGGCTAAAAAGGCTTCTACAGGAACTTAAAATTGAGTCAGAAGGTCCAATTGACATGAGGTCTGATAGTCAATCAGCTATAGCTATAGCGAAGAATCCAATTCATCATGATAGGACCAAGCATGTCAAGATAGATCGTCATTTTATCAGCAAAAAAAATCGAAGGCAAAATAATCTCCCTCAACTATATTCCTACTCGGCATCAAACAGCGGACATCTTAACAAAGGCTCTCCATCGCCCTAACTTCCAAGAATTATATTCCAAGCTAGGCATGATAAGTATATATAACCTAGCTTGAGGGGGACTAAAGAAAATATTCTAAGAAGTTAGATGTATTGTATTTAATTCTAATATAGAAAACGTGTTGTACAGCAGAAAATTAGGAAAGATTGTTAGCTGAATATTTTCTGATTACTTACTTTAGTTACACAGATTTGAAAGATTGCTAGCAGAATATTTTCTCTGATTAGTTACCTTAGTTAGGCAGATTTGAAAGGTTGCTAACAGAATATTCTTATTAGTTACCTTAGGCAAATTTTTTTCTATTTTTGAGGATTTTCACAGATCTTTCTTTTGTATATATTTTTTTCTCGACCTTTCAATGAATGAAGTAGGACTTCTCTTCCAAAATATTCCTCCCATACCAATACATATCAATGAATTTTTTTTCATATTTTTTTTCTAACATTATCAATTTCAGAACCTACCATCATTACCAGTATCGTACCAATAAATCAACATGCCAATGAAAAAAGGCTATAGTATTTGGTACTTAGTATTTAAAACCATGCAATCAACAAATCCAAAGCAACTAAAAATTTGGGGAGGGGGGGGGGGGGGCGGGAGGGGGGGGGGAGGGAAGAGGGGCGGAAATTGTGAAAGTTAAGGGCAAATATAGTACATTGAATAACTTGACTCATTATAGAAAGTTGTCAAAGTGAATTCCTGCTTTTAGTAGCATATAAGCAACAACAAATTTTTTTTTTTTGAGAATGTCTATATTTGCCGAGAGCATTTCTGAGGATTACTCTACAAATCAAATTATTGAAGGGAGTTATGCACCACATATCCAAACTTAAACTAAAGAAGATACATGCTATCTACATATCCATACAGGTAGCAAAGAAAAAATTGGAATGACAAGAGTGGAAAATGAATTAAGATAATCTATGAAATTGTTAAACATTATGCTCTTGACATACCAGGTGCTTTGTAAATTCCCAATCTGTCTAGCTTCATCTGTGAACAGTTTCCAAAATATTGAACATCTGGCACCATAGGATATGTCCACCTTTGAATTATGTCTTTACTGATTGTGTCATAACTCCTGAAATTATCTATTCTTGCCGCATAACTTGAATGGATTTCATGAGTAAAAATTTTGTATCCCATGAGCTGAATAGAACAACCAAAATAGACAAAATCACTATCATATGAATTATAGTATTGCTACCAAACTCCTAGGGCTTGACCACTAAAACATCAAGCCTCATGTCAGAACTAAGCAACAAGTTATAAATTTCTCCTCAGATAGAATCTATGACATAATAACCACGGGGCACAAACAAAAAAAGCATCCCAGCAAATATCATGCATAAACATAGATGTCTAATAATTATTATACTAACTAATAACAGAAGCACTACATCAGCAGTAAGCATGATATGAACACCATTGGTAATCAAAATATTAAAATAAATTGGGAGAATTGTCGCTGAATATTAATGCCACAAATAAAAACAATCAGAAGATCACATACGTGGAGACACAACAACAAATATGAGTGCAATGCACATGTGTTTGTGTATGGTGCATTGAACATACAGTACTTACTAATAACAGAAGCACTACATCAGCAGTAAGCATGATATGAACACCATTGGTAATCAAAATATTAAAATAAATTGGGAGAATTGTCGCTGAATATTAATGCCACACAAATAAAAACAATCAGAAGATCACATAAGTTGGAGACACAACAACAAATATGAGTGCAATGCAGCACATGTGTTTGTGTATGGTGCATTGAACATACAGGCATACACTACATACACACACACACACACACACACACACACACAACCCCCTCACGCATAACAGAGATGAATTTTCAATATGAAAACTCATTTACAAGAAAATCCTTTACAAGATGGCAATGAAGATATTAGTAATCAAAATCAACAGAAAAAGAAAAAACAAAGAGATCCATGGATCATACATCCATTTCTGAACATCTAACATTATTTTGAGAACAAAGAAAATGTAAATGTGTGTACACATGGCACATGCACACATCAATGCACATGCACACATCATGGTGAATGAATCAAAAAAGGGACCAATTGTTCTTAAAAGTATGAAGAACACGCCTTACATCATCAACAAGCAGACCTTTCACAAAATGACGGCGAAGTTGTTGATAGTCAAAATTATCAGTAAAAAGACTCAGAACTTCTGAAGAGCATATATCTATGTAACAATCCTGCAAAAAAGAGAATTTAATGTGTTACAAATGAATATTTGAATATCTCAGACAATATCACCAGGTCAGCAGCAGAAGTCATAATCATAAAGATTATATAGAGAAAACTACTTCAACTAATACACGTGCTACACATAAACACACACCAATAGATTGATTGCAATCTGTCATGATTGAAGAATATATCCTGATTCTGTAAAAGGCACCTTTTAAGACCTTAAGATTACTCATCATATGGTAGCATAGAGTGCTTGTCATAATAATTTGCTATTCCTCAATACAGTAACCAAATTAATGAGATTCATAAGTGTGCAGACAACTTATAATATTACAGGAGGATTTAAATATAAAAATGCCAAAAATTTCTTCCTAATCAACTGTGGTGATCTAATAGGTACAATGTCCTCAAGCAAAGTGTAATTAGATCGATTTCATCAATTTTTTATCATCAAAGGAATATAATTACCAGTGCCCTGAGTTTTGAGTCATCATATAGATTCTTTTGCTGGTTCAAACTTTACATGCGATGTTAAACAGTCACACATGAGCAATCTGATCATTTTATCAGTTATTTTCTATTTATCTTAATAAAAAGAACTATTACCTTAAGAAAATTATTTAAAGGAAAAGAACAACAGTAATAAATCCCTTTCCCATCAAAACAAGGAACTTATAGGGTAGAACTTTGAGGCCATAAAGCTCCAAAAAAGTGTAAAACAGATCATGTTTAGAGCAGTCGCTAATCCTATAAAAGCATAACTCATTGAGGACATAGTAGAATCAAAAGTAGCCATAGCAACAATGATACAGGTGCTAGCATAGATAGGAGAGTCCATGGATGTACAGTAAATGAAATTCAAAAACACTCATGGTTTGTACACAAATTACTTTTCAAAAGGACATTCTGAATTTGTTGAGCACATTAGCATATCCAACTTGTCTGATTCAGTTTAAGGGAAGAAATGGAATCATGAGCACTATATCTACATTTACATCCGCATGAGAAGTGAGTAAAACGAGAACATTGAACAGCAGTAGCATAACAAGAATTACAATACTCTAATAAACACCCTGCATGAATATTATGGCAAGCAGAGATGACCATTTTTCTATCAATAAAATTAAAAGGTTGGAGAGCATAGATTCTACTCCATTTTTTAGTATTTTCTTATCATATAAGTTGCACTAACCATCATTGCCAGGAAAAAAGGGGCCAAGTAGCACTCACTGGATATGACAGCACACCTTTATAAATATGGAGAGAAGACTAAGCTACAAAGATTCTATTGAAGAAAGTTGAAGCCAAAATAGCTACCTGCTTATCATTGTGCAAACATAGAGTAGGATTATTGGCTAGCAACATCTTATCAAGAGTAATAAATCGCTGCGATTGATCTGTCTTGTCCTCGTAGTATAGAAGCTCCTTCGTGTCAGGATCAATGGCCATTAGAATTTCATCAGTACCAAGCCGTGATTGATGTGTTAAGGATGAAGGCTTAGAGTGTTTGATAACCATGGTCATGACAGCGAGTGGATCCTTTTCCTTCTTTCCTTGTGTTCTTGAAGTGCCTGTGTTAAGCTCATGTTGCTGACAGTGTCACCACTTACGAGAATAAAATCTCCACGTATCTTCAAGGTAAAAGAGATAGAATACACATTTAGGAAAAGTCTTACTTTTATTAATTAACTGAACAACTCAAGTGCACTTGTAAATAGCCATTCTAGACCAAACAGCAACATGAAGGGGACTAGCTGTGACTGATGTAAGAATTAGTATAAGAGATCCAAGGACAGTAAATGAAACAGAACTCAGCCCAACAAGAACCTTCTTCAACAGTTTTACAAGTTTTCATACCTGTAGATTCAATCATTTTATTCAGCATATTGACATCTAAAAGAACTGCAACAATAAGAATGATTCTCTAAATGATACTAGCTATTTGCTTGATTAAAAAAATCAAGGTCAAAAAGAACCCATTTTGTTAGAAATAGCACATATCTTGCAACAAGATGTAACGAAAACACAAGGCATCAGAAATTCTACAAGAAAGAAGTCGTTGCAAAAGAGTAGCATGTCTCTTAAAAAGAGGCAGGGTGATGAGGGGCACTGGTAGAAGATAACCAATCTACATGTTCAAATGCACCATCTGGCAAGACAGCAAAACAAGCCAGGGAAGCCAACCAGGAAGCAAAGATGATATATAATGTTACCTAGAATTCCAAAGCAGCATAGCATCGCACAATGACAAATGCAGACCACAATGAGTTTACAATTGATGTGTATAAAGCATTAGCAGGATAGCTTCAAAATTGTCCTATGACTTGATAGCAAACTAGACAAGGCCTATCAGTGTCTAATGAAATTTCAATGCTCGAGGAGTGGCATGAGTATTTTAACCCAAGTTCGCCTGTAATAATGGAACCACTAAATCTGAGGCAAATAGCTTGCATTCAAGTCTTGTTTAAAAGGTGTATCCAAGAAAAAATTATTGCACACGAATGCCTTTTAAGAAAATTATGCCTTTTGTGCCCACCAAATCATTTGAGCAAAAAAGTGCCACATTATCTGGTTTTGGCATGCCTAGCAAAGAAATAGGAATATCCTTGTTCATCAGCAAATTCGTCCGTATGCTTCACAATAATCAAAAAGCAACAGTCGCGCCCCTTCATCTTAATCCATCAAACTATACTCCAAGGTTCTCTGTGAACACGCATAAATCACTAAATCCATATATTAATCGCATACCATAACCAAGAAAGTATCTATTTCCGGAAGTTCTTGATAAATAACATCGAGCACATGGTAGACAAGGGCATCTGCTATCATTTAAAAATTTATGCTCTGTTTCATCTTCATTCACGATTCAAGAATATCTCTAAGATAAGAATAAATCATATCCTTCCAATATAGTGCACCAAAATGAAAGGATGACAAAAAGAGGAAAACTTCCAGAATCTAGCACGAAAGATAGCACACGAAAGAGAAGAAGAAGAAGAACGGGGGGTCATTTACCACGCTTAAGTTATAGATCACACGGAGGGCATCTCCGGCGCTAATGGAATCGTGGGACTCAATGGGTTGGACGGTGAACGTGCCCGGCTGCTTCATCCACTGGGACTTGTTGAGGTAGTCCTTGACCTGCTGCGAGTGGGCGCAGCAGAAGACGAAGACCTCCTCGACGCCGACGGATTCGAGCCAGGCCAGAGTGTAGGCGATCATGGGGGCGTTCACCAGCGGCAAGAGCACCTCCAGAGGGCGAGGTATCGAATCAAGATCGGGAGATAGGAAACCATTAAGAAGGGTAGAAGAGAAGATTAGGGTTCTTAGTGTTACCTTGGGGCGCTCGAGGGTGATGGGGCGGAACTTAGTGGTAAAGCTATCGGCGAGGAGGACGGCCTGAAGGGGAACGCGGGCGAGCTCCTCCGGGTCGTCGGAGGACGACGATCGCTGCCCTTTCTTCTGCGCCATTGCTGCCGTCTCCGCCGCCGGCGAAGAGAGTAAATAGGAGTCGTCCGGACAAAGAAGAAGGGAAAATGGAGGGCAGTGGGGTCTCAACCGTTCTTACTTTTAACCCGCTTGGTTGCGCGAGAGAACGCATATAACAATCCATCCAAACCGGAGCGCTTAGGAAATGCAGGCGATCCGGTTTGGAAAATATCTATCTAGTACCAGTCATCAGCCATGGTTGTTATCAGAACACGAGACAACGTACCTTGAATTCGTTTGTTTCTACTCAACTCTAACCCATCTTGTCTCTTTAGAAAATAGAAAAAAAATAAAAATAAAAAGAGCACGATTTTTTAATTTTTCAAATCAAATTAGATGACGTTTATTTAATATTTTTTTGATAATATTTGATGAAAGCTATGTTCATAAATAATATTTAAGGCGCTAATATGACATCCAACATGATAGCTTAATATAATTAAAAATATTTATAATCAAAACTTTTTTCTTAATAATAAATAATGTTTGAAATGCCATATTCCACGCTAACATGGCATCTCGATTTGGAAGACGCCGCGTCGTCTCGTAAAGAAACGATTTGATGCCATGCAGTGGAAGAATAATATCTTTTTATATTTTTTTCTATTATATGATTTCAATTGCTTTCAATAGTTTAAAAATAATAATTACAATGCAAAAATGTGATTATTAATATAGTATATTGCAAACATAGTTTAATTAAAAAATAAAAAATATTATTTTTATTAAAGAAAAAGCTAATATACATCATTGTCAATTTTAAATAGTGTTGCCAGCTAAGCAACCCAAGAAGGAGATGAATTGGGTTCTTTAAAAAATTTTAGCAAGTATGTGTAATTTTTAAAACAATTAAAGTTGTGCAAGTGTAGAGTGAAGTGAAGAGAGTAAGTATACAATCAAGCATAAAAGAAGAGTTACATAAGCACCAAGATTTATAGTGGTTCGGTGCCAATCCTTGCACCTACATCCACTCCCTAAAATTTTTTAAAAATTTTCTTCACTAATCGCTTTTTCAACAGTTACAAACCTAGCTAACCAAGCTAACTTCTTATTTACCAAGCGAAAGGGAGCCTTACAAATTACTAATTTCGAATTTGATACACCCAACATAAGTTTCAACCAAGTTAAAACTCAAACAAATGAATAAAGATACAAATTTCACGATAAAACAACTTCTATATGAGCAAATGAAACAATTAAAGCACTTTACAGAGATAGATCTCTTACTTAAATGAGCTTCTCTTCCTTGAAATGCTTGAACTTTGAGCACTTGGAGAAGCTTCTGGAGTTGTTGGAGGAAGTTTTGAATGAGCTTTAATGGCCTTCAATGTTTTGGTGCACAGTAGCTCCTTGAATTGAAGAAGGCTGAATTCTCTCTTAAATATTTTTTTCCACTTAAATCTTTTAAAAGCCTCATTAAATACTTCATTTGAACTTGTATTTATAGTTTTTTTTAAGGATTAGAATGTTAACTAACTGTTTATAACCATTTGGAATAGTTACATTAAAGATTGCATCAACTGAAACGTGTTAGAACTAAATTGTGCTTAGACCAGTGGTTAATCGGCTATCATGCCGGCTAATAGGCCAGTAGCCTGCTACCATATCGACTATTTTTGAAATGCTCTCTATTTGACTCACAGAAGTTGGCTACCATACCAATTACTTGCCTAGTAGTTGGCTACCATACCGATTATTATTGAAAAACTTTCTATTTTCACAATATGATCTTCAGTAGCTGACGTCAGAGTTGGCTAATTGCTTCAAATTTTTTGTTTACTCGATTTTGACCATCAGTAGCATTACGAGAGGTGTCTAATGGCTTCAAAACACAAAATTCATTGCAAGCTTGTGACGTCTTATTTTAGATGAATTTAAGTGTGCTAACTCTCATGTCATGATATTTCTTCATCAAATATTCTCCCAAACATTTAGAATTCAATAAATTCAAGTTTATAACAAATTTCTTTGGTCTTGTTTCCTTCAAAACCTTCATTTTTGAACCAAAAACTTTCTTAAAAGCTTGGATTCCATTTTCTCTAGGTGACTAATATATGCCTGTATTGCACTAAAATTCTACATCAAACTCATTAGTAACTTAATTGTTTAGTAATTATCAAAATCAATGTGAGGTCAACAAATACACTTTCTAAAAATTGAAGAGGCATGGATAATCTTAACATTAGCATGTATTTATCAAGCAAAAAGTATGATATAATTATTAATTAATACTGTTGGGGGTAAAATCGTCATTGCGTCAATATTCGTGCGAGGCGGCTAAGACCGACCTATTCCGTAGCTTGGCCTCTCTAGGCTTCCCTAGCTCGGCCTTCCCGGGCTTCTGTAGCTCGGCCTTCCCGGGCTTCCGTAGCTCGGCCTCTCCAGGCTTCCGTAGCTCGGCCTTTCCGGGCTTCCCTAGCTCGGCCTCTCCGGGCTTCCGTAGCTCGGCCTTCCCGGGCTTTCGTAGCTCGGCCTCTCCGGGCTTTCCTAGCTTGGCCTTCCCGGGCTTCCGTAGCTCGGCCCTTTCGAGCCTCCGTAGCTCGGTCCCTCCGAGCCTCCGCAGCTCGGCCCTTCCAGGCTCCCATAGCTCAGCTTTTCAGGGTTTCCTTAGCTCGGTCTTACCCTGAACATTCCGTGGCTCGCTTCCCCCCGAGTCTCCACGGCCCGGCTTCACCAAGCGATCCACACCCTAACACCTACCTCCGCGGAACCTGACGCGGGAGAGCCCAGACTTACCCAAACAGCACCCTAGACAAGGAATCATGTCGACGCATGGCCTAAAACCTATCATAACCGCCCCAGGTCTACTTAACCAGATCTCGAGACATCAAGGAGCTCTCCCAGCCGTTGATCCCTTAACAAATGGGATATGGATTCTAACAGCCCCATAACGGCCTGATTCTGTCCGCCTCCATATCGTAACAACCCCTGAACCTTCCAGAAGACGCTCAAGATCCAGGTGACAGTCTATAAATATCAGACTCGCAGATTCCCTCATGTACGCATCTCCTTGTGCATACGCAGACACATCTCCTTGCGCATATGCAGACGCACCTTTTTACATGCGCGCTCCCACTGCTCTCTCCGGCAGCTCGTCGGTGCTCCTGCTCTCTAGAGCTTCCGATTGGCCGCCCCTGGAGAGGCTTCCCAGAGAGATCCACCTCCCCATTATCTGGTTGATCACTGATTTCTTCTCCACTGACTTGAGCGTCGGAGGGTCTTCCGTGGAGGGCCACCCGCAGTGCCTCCCACGTGTGGACTTCGTGTGCAGGTCCGCCCCCCTCTTCTTGGAGATCGACCGCGCCGAGTCGGAGGACGGATCCCGGCGGCAATAGATTGGCGCTAGAGGAAGGGCCTCAAGTCCCATCAAAACTTGAAGAAAGAGACAAGGATCTAAATCCGGAGAAGAACCTCTTCAATGGCCAACCGGAGGAGAGCAACCTCTGAAGCCCAAGATCAGGTCGCTTCCCAGAGACCTGATCCGACTGGCGGTACAGCGCCGCAACCTCCATCGGTCGAAACCCCGTCACCGCCTGCCATCCCGGTGACCCAGGACCAGTTTGCTACGCTGGTCCAACAGGTCCAGACCCTTACCCACCTGGTTCAAGAGCGCCTCGTAGCTCCTCCTGCTTCGCACCTTCAGAAGGAGACGGCGATTCCTTCTTCACCGGCAGCCTCCTCCTCCGATCCGCATGTATCCGCGGATCCCCCACACCGGCCCCGAGGGGACAAACCAGTCCCACGAGGCGGTTATGATAAAGATCCTCTCAGATCTCGGCGAGCCCGATCCCTCTCCCGGCGACATCTCACCATGATTCAACACCATCCTTGCGATTCTCGCGCCCAGCTCCTCCTCTGACCGGTGAAGAGGAGATCCGCCGTCAGATCCAGGAGATGCGTCAAGAGCTGGACGCCGCCAAGCAGACCCATCTGCCCCTGCCCAAGGCGGAGCAGGGCATCCCTTTCTCTAAGGGGATCATGGAGGAAGTGATTCCCTCCCATGTCAAACTACCAGCCGTCGAACCCTACCACGGCTCCACCGACCCGGACGACCATCTCAGTAGCTTTCGGTCAATAATGATGTTCCACGGAGCATCTGATGCGGTCCTCTGCCGCGCCTTTCCATCCACCCTCAGAGGATCCGCCCGAACCTGGTTCAACGCCTTGAAACCAGGTTCCATCGATTCATTCGACGAGCTGAGCCACCTTTTTATTGGCCAGTTCGTCAGCAGCCGCCGCCACCGACGAAGATCCGACTCCCTCTCCGAAGTCAAGCAGAGAGAGGGGGAGTCCTTGAGGAATTACCTTGGCCGTTTCAACAAGGCCATGTTAGAGGTGGACCACCTTAATCATGAGGTGGCTATGTCCGCCCTGGCGGGGGGAGTTTCAAAGGAGAGCGACTTCTACCTGGCTATGGAGGTCAGCTACCCCCCATGTCTCTCTGATATGATGGCCCTTGCGGACAAGTACGCTAGGGTCGAGGAGTCGCGGAGAGTTGCCCGCGCTGAGCAAGCAAAGAAGAAGGAGCCTAAAGTCCTCGACAGGCACCGTCCCGTCCGTCGACCAAGTCCGCCTCGCCGCCAAAGAGTCCCTCCGCTGCCGCCAAGGAATCGCTCCCGGAGTCCTCCCAGGCGATTCGATCGCTATACTCCGCTGACTGTGCCCCGGGCGCAAATCCTTATGGAAATAGAGCGCCAGCTTCCCCGGCCAGTGCCTCTCCGAGGGAACCCAACCCGAAGAGATCCCGCCAAGTACTGCCGCTACCACAGGGAGCACGGTCATGACACTGAAGAATGCTGGCAGCTGAAGAATGAGATTGAGAGGCTGATTCGGCGGGGATGACTGGATCAGTTTAGGAGGGCGCCCGAGCCACAACAACAAGGAGGTGACCGCCAGCCCGAGCTTCAACAACCTCCTCCTCCACCAAATCCGCCCGTGATCGGCCGCATCAACATGATTGAAGAGGCCGGCGGATCGAGCCCCAGGGCGACAGTGATGGATCGGTGCCAAAAAAGGCAAGGACAGGCGAACTCTCCTTCTCCGACGATGATCTTCTGGGATACAACTCCCCCATGATGACGCACTAGTTGTATCCCTTAATTTGAACAATTATGATGTAAGCCGAATCCTCGTTGATAGTGGAAGCTCGGTAAATGTTTTGTACCTCGGTGTGTTTGCCAGGATGAAATTGCTCATGGAAAACCTTCGAGCCGTGGATTCCACCTTGATGGGATTCACAGGCGACGTCATTGTCCCGGAAGGAATCGTCACCCTGACGGTCCGCGCGGAACCTGGCCCCTTGTGACTATTGTACAGACCGACTTCCTAGTGACCGACCTCAGATCCCCATACAACACCATATTCGGCAGGCCGGTTTAATGTCCCTCAAGGCAGTTGTCTCTATCCCGCATCTGTCTATGAAGTTCCCCACCGAGCGAGGAGTTGGAGTGGTTCGGGGAAGTCAAGCCATGGCTCGGCAATGCTTTGTTACGAGCCTTCAGTCTAGAATGCCGGAGGTTGACGGGCTAGACGCTCGCGAGGACTTCGCCGAACAAGCGGGGAGAACCGCAGAGGAATTGGAGGAGGTACCATTGGACGAAGCTCAGCCCGACCGAACCACAAGGATCGGGTCGCTGCTCAAAGGAGAGCCTCGGCACAGATTGATCAGATTCCTCCAAAGCAACGCAGACATCTTCGCCTGGACCGCCTCCGACATGCCAGGAATCAGCCCCGAGGTCCTCGTCCATCATCTCAATGTGGACGAGATGCACAGGCCTGTTAAGCAGAAGAAGAGAAGCTTCGCCCCAGAACGGCAAAAGGCCATTGAAGAAGAGGTCGACAAACTCATCAAGGCCAATTTTGTCCGAGAGGTAAATTATCCAGCTGGCTGTCAAATGTCGTCATGGTGAAAAAGTCGAACGGCAAATGGAGGATCTGCATCGACTTCACCGACCTCAACAAAGCCTGCCCGAAGGACAGCTTCCCCCTCCCTCGGATCGACCAGCTCGTGGACGCCACCTCAGGCCACCAAATGCTGTCATTCATGGACGCCTATTCGGGCTACAATCAGATCCGAATGGCCCCCGAGGATGAAGAAAAGACCGCCTTCATAACCGACCGAGGTACCTACTGTTACCGTGTTATGCCTTTTGGTCTTAAAAATGCAGGGCAACCTACCAGCGCTGGTCAACAAGGTGTTCAAGGAGCAAATCGGCCGGAACATGGAGGTGTACGTGGACGACATGCTGGTCAAAAGCAAGGAAGCGCCACGGCATGTCGAGGACCTCTCGGAGAGCTTTGCAACGCTGCGCAAATATGGATGAAACTCAACCCGACCAAGTGCGCCTTCGGCGTCAATTCCGGGAAGTTTCTCGGCTTCATGGTCTCCCAGCGGGGTATCAAGGCTAACCCCCAGAAGATTCAAGCTCTCCAACAAATGGCGCCCCCAGGTCTGTTAAAGAGGTCCAGCGCCTAACCGGGAGGATAGCGGCCCTTAACCGCTTTGTGGCACGGTCGGCCGAGAGATGCCTCCCCTTCTTCAAAACTCTCCGATCGGCCAAAAACTTTCCAGTGGACTCCCGAATGCCAGAAGTCATTTCAAGATCTCAAGAAGTACCTCGGCTCGCCCCCACTTCTCAGTAGTCCGGCCCCGGGAGAGACCCTATTTTGTACCTGGCTTTCGGAGGGTGCGGTTTGTTCGGTGCTAGTCCAAAGAAGCAGGCTGCTCCGCGATGCGGAGACGAGGTACAGCAGGATTGAAAAGATGGTGTTGGCCTTGATCACCTCAGTTCGAAAGCTGCGACCATATTTCCAAGCACATTCCGTGACGGTCCTGACGACCAACCCATCAAGGCGGTGGTCCACCGTCCAGAAACATCGGGGAGAATGACCAAATGGGCCGTCGAGCTAAGCGAGCATGACATACATTTTCAGCCTCGTCCGGCCATCAAAGCCCAAGTGCTGGCCGACTTCCTCCTCGAGTGTACCATCCCGGAGGACGGTTCTACCCCAGACTCCCTTGAAGACCAAAAGTCTGGAGCCCGGTGGCTCCTCCACGTCGACGGGTCATCCAATGCCCATCACTCCGGTGCGGGTCTAGTTCTTACCAGTCCGGAGGGGATGATCTTCGAATATGGCGTCCGATTCTCCTTCCCGGCTTCCAACAACGAAGCCGAGTACGAAGCCCTGTTAGCCGGTCTCCGGATCGCCCGCAATCTGAAGGTGGAAAAGCTTAACGCCTTCACCGACTCTCAGCTGGTAGCCGGCCATGTTCGGGGAGAGTTTGAAGCCCGGGAGCCGAACATGATTCGATATCTCCAGGAGGTGCGAGCCTGCTTCCCCATTTTTCCGAATTTGAAATCATTCAGATTCCCAGATCGAGAACGCCCGCGCCGACCTACTCTCCCGATTGGCAACCGCGGAGACGATGGATGCCGAGCAAAAGTTCCACTGGAGACTCTGGAAAAGCCGAGCATCACGGAAGCCGACCGGTGATGCAAGTTGAGGCCGAACCATCCTGGTTCGACCCTATCCTCAAATATCTCAAAGAAGGGTCGCTTCCCGTCCGACCGAAGAGAGGCTAGAAAGCTGAAGCTGCAGGCCCCACTACGTATTGATTGACAACCAGCTTTACAAGCGGTCTTTTTCCATGCCGCTGCTCAGATGCCTTCGCCCATCCGAAGCGGACTATGCTCTACGCGAGGTACATGAAGGGATTTGCGGCAACCATCTGGGAAGCCGGTCCCTATGCCACAAGTGCTGCGACAAGGCTATTACTGGCCGACCATGCAAAAAGACGCGGACGATCTAGTCCGAGCCTGCGACCCTGCCAGAGGCATTCAAGCATCCAAAGGCTCCCTTCCGCCGAGCTAGTTTCCATATCCTCCGCTTGGCCCTTTGCCAAATGGGGGATGGACATCCTCGGCCCATTCCCGCTTGCCACGGGACAGCGGAAATTCCTATTTGTCGCCATCGACTACTTCACCAAATGGGTCGAGGCGGAAGCAGTTGCACAAATTACCGAGGCACGGGCCAGAGACTTTGTTTGGAGGTCCATCATCTGCCGATTCGGCCTCCCCCACACCATAATCACCGATAACGGCAAGCAGTTTGACAACTCCAAATTCCGCCAGTTCTGTGAGGAGCATGGAATCCGTCACCACCTTACTTCGGTCGGGCACCCACAAGCCAACGGAGCGGCCGAAGTGACCAACAGGACCCTCCTCCAGGGAATCAAAGCTCGCCTCTCCAGAGCCCAAGGCAGGTGGGCGGATGAGCTGCACCATGTCTTATGGGCCTACCGCACCACCCCGAGAATCCCGACAGGCGAAACCCCATTCCGAATGGCTTTCGGTACAGAGGCCGTTATCCCTGTGGAAGTAGGCCTCCCATCATTGCGGGTGGAAGTTACTCAGAGGAA
Source organism: Calamus simplicifolius (assembly GCA_900491605.1). Classification (NCBI taxonomy): domain Eukaryota; kingdom Viridiplantae; phylum Streptophyta; class Magnoliopsida; order Arecales; family Arecaceae; genus Calamus; species Calamus simplicifolius. The sequence goes on along the minus strand of UESW01002480.1, from coordinate 16,316 downwards.
GCTAGCAACGAACAGCTCCGCACCAACCTCGACTTGGTAGAGGAGGTCAGAGAGAAGGCCCGGATCAGAATGGCTGCTTATCAACAAAGGGTGGCCCGTACCATGCCTCCAGAGTCAAAGGGAAAAGCCTTCCTGCCTGGCGACCTTGTCCTCCGAAAGGCCTCTGTTTCCAAACCGCTGGAGCAAGGAAAGCTGGCGCCAAACTGGGAGGGCCCATACCAAGTAGCGGAGATCATTGGACCGGGAACCTACAAGCTGCAGGATCTGGATGGGAAATCCATTCCCCGACGTGGAACTCGGACAACCTCCGTAAATATTATCAATAGGGTATGTCCTCTCTGAATTCATTTCATATGAAAATCATTATGCACTCATTGAATTGATGCTGCTTACCAATCCTCGGCGAGTAAACCTTCAAGGAAAGCGAACCTTGGCAGGGCCAAGCGAACCTCGGCTTCTCCGAACCTTGGCAGGGCCAAGGAACCTCGGCTGCGAACCTTGGCAGGGCCAAGGAACCGAGCGAACCTTGGCAGGGCCAAGGAACCTTGTTGGCAGGGCCAAGTAAAAATTCTCCGAACCTCGGCTGGGCCGAGCAACAAATTCTCCGAACCTTGGCAGGGCCAAGTAAAAATTCTCCGAACCTCGGCTTTCTCCGAAGCAGGCCAAGTTCTTGGCAGGGCCTCCGAACCTCGGCTGGGCCGAGCAACAAATTCTCCGAAACCTTGCAGGGCCAAGTAAAATATTCTCCGAACCTCGGCTGGGCCGAGTCTCCGAACCTTCAAGGAATCTCCGAACCTTGGCAGGGCCAAGTAAAAATTCTCCGAAAGGAACCAGGGCCGGAAGGCCGAGCAACAAAATCTCCGAACCTTGGCAGGGCCAAGTAAAATATTCTCCGAACCTCGGCTGGGCCGAGCAACAAATTCTCCGAACCTTGGCAGGGCCAAGTAAAATATTCTCCGAACCTCGGCTGGGCCGAGCAACAAATTCTCCGAACCTTGGCAGGGCCAAGTAAAAATTCTCCGAACCTGGGCCGAGCAACTCTCCGAACCTTGGCAGGGCCAAGTAAAATATTCTCCGAACCTCGGCTGGGCCGAGCAACAAATTCTCCGAACCTTGGCAGGGCCAAGTAAAATATTCTCCGAACCTCGGCTGGGCCGAGCAACAAATTCTCCGAACCTTGGCAGGGCCAAGTAAAATATTCTCCGAACCTCGGCTGGGCCGAGCAACAAATTCTCCGAACCTTGGCAGGGCCAAGTAAAAAAACCTTCCGAACCTTGGCAGGGCCAAGTAAAAAAACCTTCTCCGAACCTTGGCAGGGCCAAGTAAAATATTCTCCGAACCTCGGGGGCCGAGCAACTCTCCGAACCTTGGCAGGGCCAAGTCTCCGAACCTTGGCAGGGCCAAATTCTCCGAACCTTCCAAGAAGGCCGAGCAACAAAAACCTTCCTCCGAACCTGGCCTGTAAAAATCATTCGGGCTAAAATCCCAGCTAAAAACCGAAGTACGCAGGCCCCGATTAAAGCCAGGGACTTCCAAATAGTCCCCGAAACTTCGTCCGGTTTGAAAACGAGCGCGCTAAGCAAAAACCGTCGACGCACAAAAAGAAGCCACCATTGGCAAACCCCTTTAAGGGCCATTAAGCCCCGCGTAATCGGCCAAAGCCCCGAGCAGAGCTAGGAGATTCCCCTCTGCTGCTAAAATCTTTGGGTAACGCCCCTATAACCCGTCGTTCAAAGCGTCTATATCAACGCACAAAACGATGGGGCCACGCCAACACCCTAATTTATCACGCGGATCAAGGCTATAATTCTCGAAGAAGAAGGACTTCCAAAGCAGATCCATTTTCATTTAAAAAAAGGGTTACAAGACAGAAAAACAAAAAACAAAAAAGGCCCCGGATCATTCGGAGTCGCTCCCGGGCTAGCAGTCCTCCAGGCGCTCCGTGAGGTCGGCCACTGCTGACGAAGGGACGCGATCTCCTCCCTTTGCCGGTCCACCACCCGGCGCAGGGCCTCGCCTCCTTGGAACACGTCCATGTACTCCTCGACGACCCTTACGAGCTGCTGATTGCTCGCAAGGGTCGACGCCAGACCCAAACCATCGACAGTACGCGCCCCCTCTCGAGCGCAGCAACCGTTGAGCGAGGTACGTAGCTCGCCTGATGATCGCCCTGGATAGGCCATTGTTTCAGAACTTAAACCGAGGGATGGCGAGACCGATACCCCTCGGTCATATTTATACTCGCAGGCAGGTATCTCAATCGGTCGCGCCGTAACCACCGACCCATAAGAACTTGCCACGTGTCGTCATTTCAATGCCTGCAGAATCCGAAGTGCCGCCCCATCCCGAGCGAGATCGGTAAGCGCGACAGACTGTTCGGGAATTCCCCCCAAACAGACATTTTCCGATCTGCCGGCCCTCGCAATAAATGCTTTCAGCGCTTCCCCAAGCCTCTTAAGCTGGCCTCTTTTTCGGGAAGCGCAGAGGGAAGGAGTCCAGCATTCGGCCAATGACCTGTCCCCTCGGGAAGAGTAGCGTCACCAATAAAAAGCGTGACAATATACCGCTCGTTCCGCCTGGCGCCCCTTACCAAGCGCCACGTGGGCCTGACGCTGTGGCCCACCAACTGAGTCGTGAGCCCGAATCTCGAACCTAAGAACCTCGGCTCTCTCCGAACCTTGGCAGGGCCAAGTTTCTCCGAACCTCGGCTGGGCCGAGCCAATCTCCGAACCTTGGCAGGGCCAAGTAAAATATCTCCGAACCTCGGCTGGGCCGAGCGACAATCTCGAACCTTGGCAGGGCCAAGTAAAAATCTCCGAACCTCGGCTGGCCCGAGTGACAGGTTCCCTGAACCATGACGGAAAAAGTACGGATTCCCTGAACTTCGGCCCGCGATAATTCGAGCTCCGGTAAGAGCGAAGCAAAAATACCAAGCTTCGGACCAAGTAAGGAACGTATTTCGCCGAATGATCCCTGAACCGTCGCTTGCGAACCTCGATTAGTTCGGAGCGTGGGATCCTCGTCTAAGGACGAGCGGGACGCCTTTGTACCCCACAAACAACAATGACAAACTCGGCACAAAAAAGATAGAGATTGAGAAACAGAACATAACTCTCTTTATTGCCGATCAAGATCAGTTACAAATGCCTCACAGGCGTTACAAGAGCATTGAAATGCATAAAATAAAGACAAATACAAAACTCGGGCAACTGCTCCAAAGCAGACCTGGGCAACGTGATGCTCCAGCATCCGACCGCCGAACCAGATAAGCCGCATCCAGTCAGCTCGAGCTGATAATAGCCGGCGACATGGACCAATAGTTGGACAGCTTCAGTCAATAATGATATCTCGGTGACCCAACCGAGATATCTGGATGGCCATCCCAGACCACCCAACCGAGGGACCCCTCGCGAGCAGGCAGGAGCCAGCGGACCCTGGCGTCGGAACGCTCTCCCAAACCGAGTGTGTACCGCCTACCTTGCCAGCTCAAGGACAAGGAGTCGGCGGGCGGCACGCTTTCACCCCCTCCCCATGTGGCAAAAGATTCCCCAGGCGGCGAGCCCAGGAATCCAAACCAGGGGAGGAGGCGAAATTCACACAACCATGGGAGCCCGCGTGCACTTCCTACCATGCGTCCCGAAGGGGAACCACAAAGGTCACACTGGAAGAGTTATTGTGCGCTCTCCGTGTGATCTCTGCGCCCTCCATGTGCGCTCTCCATATGATCTCCGGGACTCATCCCCTAAGGGTGAGCCATTCTTCGGCAGCTCCCCATCGCCCCAGCTATCCGGTGGCAAGGAGCTATGAGAGGAAAGCTCGGTCCTCCCACTCGCAACAGCAGAGAAATGAGCATGATGGAAGCTCTGATGGAAAAGAAACTTTGGGGATAACCAACATGACCCCTCTTTTCCCCTTTTTATAGGCCAAAAAAACCGGGAAAGCTACCCAAGCTGTAAGCCCCGAGATTCAAACATCTGGCCCACGCCTCCACGTGGCCCCTCAGGATAGGCGCAACGCCCTTGCGCGCCGAGCCCACCGCCTGAATCGAGACGCATGCGAGATTTCCTCTTGATCCCGAATCGCGATCATTAAATGCGAGGATCCCACTGGCATTACGAAACTGGCAGGTTCAGATATCGTCCTCGAAAATAACGTCCTCCAATGGTAAACGGCTGCGTGCGCCGCACGTCAAATGACCTGCATGGGAAAAGAGCACCTTCCGGAAAGCTCTGACAGCTTTATGTTCCCCACATGCCGTATCATCAATTCTGGTGAAATAAAAACCGAATCACCTGCGGGACAGCAGGGCGTTGGCAGAATAACAGAAAGCGCGAAGGCCTATCGGCCCCAGCCGACCTATTTGCTCGTCGGCCCCAGCCGACCTAGTCGGCCCCAGCCGCTGCTTGTCGGCCGACCTACAGCCGACCTACTTTGCTTGGCCCCAGCCGACCTATTTGCTCGTCGGCCCCAGCCGACCTATCTTGCTCGTCGGCCCCAGCCGACCTATTTTGCTCGGCCCCAGCCGACCAAGCCGACCTAAACCGACCTAACCACGAATCCTTTCCTCGAGTCCGGTTCGCGGTCAAGGCTATCGCCCGCTTGGGCCAAGCCAATGCATTCCTCAATCCCGAATAAGATGACCTAAGACATCACGAGCCATAAGTCGCTCGCGATTGAGGCAAGACTGGCGCAACAGGCCATACAAGAAAACACTTAATGAAAATAGAAATTCATTCATTAAGAACACGTCAGACTTTCAAAAACAAAATACAGGGTGGCTCCTAAGGGCCGGGAACCACGTCAGTTTTGGAGGAGCTCTCGGTTACATCCACAGAGGTGTGACTAGATTCGCCCTTCTCTAATACCTTTGCCCCTTCAGCGGCAGTTTGCGATCGCCCCTCAGAAGCTGCGGCTTCGCTGGGACCCGGGCACCAGGATCGGTCGGAGACGTCGACATATTCATCCTCTTCTTCCCTTCGGACTCACCATCATCAGGAGCTTCAGTATCCAGAAAAGAGAGATCCCATTCCTGGTGCTCACTGGATATCTTCTCTTTGCATTCTTCCATTCCAAGTTGGAAGGCGTCAACGCCGATAGCATCCTGCCTCCCCTTGAGTATGGCGAGCTGCATCTTGGCCTCAGCAGCCTGCTTCTCAGCCTCGCAACTTGAGCCCGCAAATGATATTTTGCTCCTCGAACTCGCCGGCCCGCGTCTCGAGTTCTGAGCTCTTATTGCGGCTGGACACGAGCTCGCCTTGGAGAGCCCGAACCTCCAACTCCTAACTTCGCCATCTGAAAAAGCCAAAGTAAGTCGGCATCACAAGACCAGTAGAAAAAGCTAAAAAGGGGGAAATGAGATCGTACCTCCTCCTCTCGTCTGGCCAACCTCTTGGCCACTCCTCAGCCTCACCCTGGCTCTTGTTCTGTCAGCCCCGACCAGCTCGACTCTCTCCTGCAGAGTATTGATCCTTAACTGTTTGGCTTCCTCCTCCCGGGCTTGGGATAGCTCGTTGCTCACCCGAGCTATCGTCCCTTGGTGCCATTTAGCGCCCTCCCTCAAGTGAGCAATTTCGCCATCGCGCCGCTTCAGTCTCCTCCACTTCGCCGAGCATTCTGGTCAACGCTTCTCTCGTCGGCAGCTTCCCTTCCCAGCCGACCCAAACTTTCACTATGTTCCCGCCGCATCGCCTTCACCTCCGCGGAATGTTTCGACTCAATTCTAGCCAGCTCCAAGCACGCGTTGTCATTCTTCGCCAGGAGTTCCTGCAACTCCTCCACTCTACGCTTTTGCTTGGACACCTCGGCCAGGGCGACCTGGTGTGCCGCCCTTATCCCCTTCAAACCCTATCACTCATAGCCATAAGTTCTTCGAACTTCTCAGACACCTTCAGTCGCGATTGGAGCTCGGCATTGTCTCTCCTGGCCTGAATGCTGGCCCCCGTCGCCAAACTCAACGCCAGCATATCGCCCGAGAAAGCAAAACACTCTGCGGACAAAAGATGAATAAAAACCCACGATGTCAATCAAACATCTACCGCACAAGAGAAATAACTCACCCGCGAGGCATAGGCCCGAGTCATCCTCATCAGGGTCGTATTGTCGATATCGGGAAGGAGATGGACACTTTCAGCCACGCCTTGCTGCCCGAACGCAGCATCAACCAACTCCAAATCTGCAAACTTGTCCGAAGGATCTGCACCCGGATACAAGGCCGACCTCATTAAGGCGGAAAATGCCTCCTCAACACCAGCGCTCGAGCTACTGGGCTGACCGTCCCCGCCTGAGGGACCAACCTGGGCGACCTCCGTCTGAGAGGCCTTCAACCTCCCAGCCTCTTCTATCAAGGCCCTAGCTTGGACTTCTTCAGATAATTCGGCTAGCCCAAGCGCCAGCCTCCCCAAAATCTTTTTCGAGGGAGCTCCCAATGCGGGACTCCCACCTTGCTGCGTCCCCTCCTTCGACGCACCTTTCCCGGTTACCACCACCACCCCTACCGCTTGCATCTCCTCCGCAGGCTCCCCCGAAGCCTCGGTCTGACCTGCCTCACTACTACCGGACTCCCCTGCAGAGAGACCAAGAGGGGCTCTCCCTGAACCTCCTCGGCTAGCTGCCCTCTCCCTCTCCTGCTGGAGCCGTGGCGATCCCGGGGACAGAAGGCCCTCCGACGACCGCCTCGCCAGATCCGTCGCTGGTTCCTCTTTCAGGGGACGCGGTCGGACGAACCAACGGAGCCTCGTCTGAGCTATCCGATATCTCCAACACGAGAGGGCGGGGATAACCGTTCTCCCTGGATCCTCCTTCGCCCCCGGCGCTCCTGTCGTGTCGCTCCGGCGTCCGGCGGGCTTCTTGCGGAGGTATGAGCCCTTTTCTCGGGCCTACCACTATCCGCGCCGCTGCTTCCCCTGGGCGCTTTCCTCTCTTCCTCTTGGCGAGGCTCGACAATGCCGACCTCTTGGCTGAAAGAATGAAACACACATATCAGATCCAAACACATTCATCGAGAAAACACACAGCAAGGTAAAAGGGACTCACCTTGCGGGTCCAGGGGCTGAGCCCGGCTGCGAAGAGGGCCCCTCCGATAGCAGGTCGTTGGCCGAAAACACTTGGCCATTGCGAAGGACGTCCAAATCCCTCTCCTCCTGCGCTGACAAAATTGGATGCGTTTCCGCATCCCTAACAAAGTTCCCCCATTTCGAGGGAAGTCGGAACCAATGTTCCCCTCTGCGATAACGAACCGCTCTTCCATCCCTTGATGGAGGATGGCTTATCCACAATAACGTTGAAGGACCTCGGGGTCCAATGTAGGGCCACTCTGATTTCCTCCCAGGTATCAATGGTAGCAGGCGCGGAAAAGGGGAAGAGTGGCGACAATTTGAATTTGGTGGCACATGAGATAAATCCGATGATGCTCCGCCAACTGTTTGGGGCCACCATCGCCGGGCAGATATTATAGTGGGTCATGATTTCCTTCACCAAGGGATGGAGAGGAAAACGGAACCTGCCTTCAAACTGTCTTCATAACGAAGACCCCAGACTCCAGATCTCGCGAGACCCTATCTCCAGACTCCGGCGCCCGCAGAACGACATCTGAGGGCATGCCATACCACTGATGAATCCTTCCCAAATCCTCAGCGATCTCTGAAACCACGTCGTCGGGGCTCATCGCCATCTAACTGAGAAAAACACCAGGCGAAACGGCGAGCGTCGAAAAGGGAAAGGCCAAACTCTTCAAAAACAAACGAGAGGATGCTGCAACATGCATGCATATATATAGTGCGGCTATCGCTTTGCTTCCCCGCTAAGGAAGCCGCCTTGAGAAGACGGGGCGTCTCGCCCGAGGCGTCGGAACCGCCTCGACAAACGCCCGATCGATCGGGATTCGCGACGTGGCGTATTCCCAACCGTCACTCTTGGGGAGCCTTACCCCCGAAGGCACGATGACCCTGTCGCATTAATTAGGGCATCATTGCAGGCTGTCTAAACCAAACGTCCCATCCGGAGCGCCACCTGGACTTATACTCCCTATGCCCGAACCTACGCTTCGAACTAGGGAGTGGAGGGCATGTGTTGGGGGGTAAAATCATCATTGCATCAATATCCGTGCGAGGAGGCTAAGACCGACCTATTCCGTAGCTCGGCCTCCCGGGCTTCCCTAGCTCGGCCTTCCCGGGCTTCCGTAGCTCGGCCTCTCCGGGCTTCCCTAGCTCGGCCTTCCCGGGCTTCCGTAGCTCGGCCTCTCCGGGCTTCCGTAGCTCGGCCTCTCCGGGCTTCCGTAGCTCGGCCTTCCCGGGCTTCCATAGCTCGGCCTCCCGGGCTTCCCTAGCTCGGCCTTCCCGGGCTTCCCTAGCTCGGCCTTCCCGGGCTTCCGTAGCTCGGCCCTCGGCCTCCGTATCCGAAGCTCGGCCCTTCCGGGCTCCCATAGCTCATCAACTTCCCCTGATCCCCCGAGTCTCCACGGCCCGGCTTCACCAAGCGATCCACGATCCAATACCACCTCCGCGGAACCTGACGCGGGAGAGCCCAGCCTACTGTAACGGCACCCTAGACAAGGAATCATGTCGAGAAGTGGTCTAGAACCTATCATAACCGCCCCAGTCTACTTACCAGATCTCAAGCCATCAAGGAGCTCTCCCAGCCGTCGATCCCCTAACAAAGATACGGATCCCAACGGCCCCACAACGGCCTGATTCGATCCCTCCGTATCCTAACAACCTCTGAACCTTCCAGAAGACGCTCAAGATCCAGGTGACAGTCTATAATATCAGACTCCAGATTCCCTCAGGTACGCAGCGCATGCACACTCACTCACTCCCCTCTCTCTCCGGCAGCTCGTCGGTGCTCTTGCCCTCTAGAGCTTCCGATTGGCCGCCCCGGAGAGGCCTCCCGGAGAGATCCACCTCCCCATTTCTGGTTGATCGCCGATTTCTTCTCCACTGACTTGAGCGTCGGAGGGTCTTCCGCGGAGGGCCACCCCCAACGCCTCTCGCGCGAGGACTTGTGTGCAGGTCCGCCCCCTCTTCCTAGAGATCGATTGCGCCCGAGTCGGAGGACAGATCCCGGCGGCAACAAATACAAAAATTGCATTGCTTTCCAGCTAGAGTCTATAATAGGTTATAGACCCTATTTTATTTTTATTCTTTCTTCAAATTTCAATTCCAAAGCTAAGTCTAAAGTGATTGCGAGCTTTTTTTTCTTTTCCTTCAATCTCAAGCTAAACAAATGGACTGAACCTAGAAATATTATAATCCATAGCTACTATACAATTTTTCATTAAAAGTGTATAACTATATTGATAAATAAAATAATTAATTAAATTTACTTACGGGTATAATAGATATGGGTGGGGTGGGGATTTATGCACTATATCTATGATGGATATTGCTATGTGTCTTCGTATATCCATACTCATAGTCATATTCATTTTTTTAACTTTTTTACTCATCCTAAATAAAGTGAAAGCAAAGGGATGTTATTTGACTTTTATTATTAGTACTATCCCTAAAGCATAAAGTTGTTGCAAGAGTAGTCACATCTAATTCAAAGGATTTGTTTAAGCGAAAGAACATTATTCGGTAGAAGGCTTTGATTTCATTGTATATGCTATTAGGGGGTAAAATCGTCATTGCATCAATATCCATGCGATGCGGCTAAGGCCGACCTCCTCCCTTTGGCTTCCCTGGCTTTCGTAGCTCGGCCTCCCCGGGCCTCCGTAGCTCGGCCTCCCCGGGCTCCCGTAGCTCGGCGGGCTAGCTCGGGGCTAGCTCGGCCTTCCCGGGCCTCCGCAGCTCGGCCTCCCGGCTCCGCAGCTCGGCCTCCCCGGGCCTCCGCAGCTCGGCTTAGCTCGGCCTTCCCGGGCTCTAGCTCGGCCTCCCCGGGCTCCCGCAGCTCGGCCTTCCCGGGCTCCCGCAGCTCGGCCTCCCGGGCCTCCGTAGCTCGGGCCTCCCCGGGCTCCCGCAGCTCGGCCTTCCCGGGCTTCCGTAGCTCGGCCTCCCGGGCTCCCGCAGCTCGGCCTTCCCGGGCTTCCATAGCTCGGCCTCCCCGGGCTCCCGCAGCTCGGCCTTCCCGGGCTTCCATAGCTCGGCCTTCCCCGAGCTCCCATGACCCGGCTTCACTGAACGACCCACGATCCAATACCCACCTCGCGGAACCTGACGCGGGAGAGCCTCAGCCTACTATAACGGCACCCTAGACAAGGAATCATACTGAGAAGTGGTCTAGAACCTATCAAGGCCACCTGAGACCTACATATCTACCAGATCTCAAGCCATCAAGGGGCTCTCCCAGCCGTCGATCCCCTAACAGATAAGATACGGATCCCAACAGCCCCACAACGGCCTGATTCGATCCACTCCCGTATCCTAACAACCTCTGAACCTTCCAGAAGGCGCTCAAGATCCAGGTGACAGTCTATAAATAGGACACTCCCAGATTCCCTTAGGTACGCACATTTGCGCGCGCTCACACCCTCACTCCTGACTCTCCTGCTCTCTCGCCGGCAGCTCGTCGTGCTCTGCCCTTTAGAGCTCCCGATTGGCCGCCCCCGGAGAGGCCTCCCGGAGAGATCCACCTCCCCATCATCTGGTTGATCGCCGATTTCTTCTCCACTGACTTGAGCGTCGGAGGGTCTTCCGCGGAGGGCCACCCCCAACGCCTCTCGCGCGAGGACTTTTGTGCAGGTCCGCCCCCCCTTTGGAGATCGATCGTGCCCGAGTCGGAGGACGGATCCCGGCGGCAACAGATTGGCGCTAGAGGAAGGGTCTCAAGTCCCATTAAAACTTGAAAAGAGGAGATAAGGATCCAAATCCGGAGTAGAACCTCTCTAATGGCCAACCGAAGAAGAGCAACCTCAGAAGCTCAAGATCATGTCGCTTCTTAAAGGCCTGATCCGACGAGCGGTGTAGCGCCGCAACCACCACCAGTCGAAACCCCGTCACCGCCTGCCATCCCGGTGACCCAGGACCAGTTTGCTTCGCTGGTCCAACAAGTTCAAACTCTGACCCATCTGGTTCAGGAGCGCCTTACAGCTCCTCCTGCTCCGCACTTTCATAAGGAAGCGGCAGTTCCTTCTTACCGGCGACCTCCTCCTCCAGTCTGCGCAAATCCGCGGACCCCCCACACCGACCTAGAGGGGACAAGCCGATCCCACAAGGTGGTCACAACGGAGATCCTCCCAGATCTCGGCGAGCCCGATCTCTCTCACCGGTGACTTCCCACCATGATTCGACGCCGTCTCTGCGATCCTCTCGCCCAGCTCTCCCTATGGCTGGCGAAGAGGAGATCCGTCGTCAGATCCAGGAAATGCGTCAAGAGCTGGACGCTGCCAAGCAGGCCCATCCGCCCCAACCCAAGGCAGAGCAGGGCATCCCTTTCTCTAAGAGGATCATGGAGGAAGTGATTCCCTCCCATGTCAAGTTACCAGCCGTCGAGCCCTACCATGGCTCTTCTGACCCGGACGACCATCTTAGCAGCTTCGGTCAATAATGATGTTCCACGGAGCATCTGATGCGGTCCTCTGCCGCGCCTTCCCCTCCACCCTCAGAGGATCCGCCCGAACCTGGTTCAATGCTTTGAAGCCGGGTTCTATCGATTCATTTGACGAGCTGAGCTGCCTTTTATTGGTCAGTTCGTCAGCAGCCGCCGCCACCGACGAAGATCTGACTCCCTCTCCGAAGTCAAGCAGAGAGAGGGGGAGTCTTTGAGGAATTACCTTGGCCGTTTCAATAAGGCCATGCTGGAGGTGGACCACCTTAATCATGAGGTGGCCATGTTGCTCTGGCGGGGGAGTTTGAAGGAGAGCGACTTCTATCTAGCAATGGAGGTCAGCTACCCCCCCAGCCTATCTGATATGATGGCCCTGGCGGACAAGTACGCTAGGGTCGAGGAATCGCGGAGAATTGCCCGCGCTGAGCAGGCAAAGAGGAAGGAGCCCAAAGTCCCCGACAGGCACCGTCCCGCCCAGCGGCCAAGTCCACCTGCCGCCAGAGAGTCCCTCCGCTGCCGCCAAGGAATCGCTCCCGGAGCCCTCCCAGGCGATTCAACCACTACACTCCGTTGACCGTGCCCCGGGCGCAAATCCTCATGGAAGATAGAGCGCCAGCTCCCCCGGCCAATACCTCTCCGAGGGAACCCGACCCGAAGAGATCCTACCAAGTACTGCCGTTACCACCGGGAGCACGGTCACGATACCGAAGAATGCTGGCAGCTGAAAAACAAAATCGAGAGACTGATCCAGCGGGGTGACTGAATCAGTTCAGGAGGGCGCCCGAGCCGCAACAACAAGGAGGTGACCGCCAGCCCGAACTTCAACAACCTCCTCCTCCACCGAATCCGCCCGTGATCGGCCGCATTAACATGATTGAGAGGCCGGCGGATCGAGCCCCAGGGGGACAGTGATCGGCCCAAAGAAGGCACGAACGGGCGAGCTCTCCTTCTCCGATGATGATCTTCTAGGGATACAGCTCCCCACGATGATGCGCTAGTTGTATCCCTTAATTTGAATAACTATGATGTAAGCCGAATCCTAGTTGATAGTGGAAGTTCGGTAAATATTTTGTACCTCGGTGTGTTTGCCAGGATGAAATTACTCATGGAAAACCTTCGAGCCGTGGATTCCACCTTGATGGGATTCACGGGCGACGTCGTCGTCCCGGAAGGGGTCGTCACCCTGACGGTTCGCGCGGGAACCTGGCCCCTGTGACCATTGTCCAGACAGACTTCCTAGTAACCGACCTCAGATCCCCTACAACGCAATATTCGGCAGGCCCGGTCTAATGTCCCTCAAGGCAGTTGTCTCCATCCCGCATCTATCCATGAAGTTCCCACCGAACAAGGAGTTGGAGTTGTTCGGGGAAGTCAGGCCATGGCTCGGCAGTGCTTTGTTACAAGCCTTCAGTCTAGAATGCCGGAGGTTGATGGGCTAGATGCTCGCGAGGACTTCGCCGAACAGGGGAGAACCGCAGAGGAATTGGAGGAGGTACCATTGGATGAGGCTCTCCCGACCGAACCATAAAAATCGGGTCGCTGCTCAAAGGAGAGCCTCGGCGCAGATTGATCAGGTTCCTCCGAAGTAACGCTGACATCTTCGCCTGGTCGCCTCCGACATGCCAGGGATCAGCCCCGAGGTTCTCGTCCATCATCTCAATGTGGACGAGATGCACAGGCCCGTCAAGCAGAAAAAGAGGAGCTTCGCCCCACGACAAAAGGCCATTGAAGAAGAGGTAGACAAACTCATCAAGGCTAATTTCGTCCGGAGGTAAATTATCCGAGCTGGCTATCAAACGTCGTCATGGTGAAGAAGTCGAACGGCAAATGGAGAATCTGCATCGACTTCACCGACCTCAACAAAGCCTGCCCGAAGGACAGCTTCCCCCTCCCTCGGATTGACCAGCTCGTGGATGCCACCTCAGGCCACCAGATGCTGTCATTCATGGACGCCTATTCGGCTACAATCAGATCCGAATGGCCCCTGAAGATGAAGAAAAGACCGCCTTCATAACCGACCGAGGTACTTACTGTTACCGCGTTATGCCTTTTGGTCTTAAAAATGCAGGTGCCACCTACCAGAGGCTGGTCAACAAAGTGTTCAAGGAGCAAATCGGCCGGAATATGGAGGTGTACGTGGACGACATGCTGGTCAAAAGCAAGGAGGCGTCACAGCATGTGAGGACCTCGCAGAGAGCTTCGCCACGCTGCGCAAGTACGGGATGAGACTCAACCCGACCAAATGTGCCTTCGGTGTTAACTCGGGAAGTTTCTCGGCTTCATGGTCTCCCAGCGAGGTATCGAAGCCAACCCCCAGAAGATTCAAGCTCTCCAACAAATGGCGCCCCCGGCATCTGTCAAAGAGGTCCAGCGCCTAACCGGGAGGATAGCGGCCCTAAACCGCTTCGTGGCGCGGTCGGCCGAGAGATGCCTCCCCTTCTTCAAAACTCTCCGATCGGCCAAAAACTTCCAGTGGACTCCCGAATGCCAAAGGTCATTTCAAGATCTCAAGAAGTACCTCGGCTCGCCCCCACTCCTCAGTAGTCCGCCCCAGGGAGACCCTATTCTTGTACCTGGCTGTTTCGGAAGGTGCAGTTTGCTCGGTGCTGATCAAAGAAGAAGGCAAAGTCCAAAAGCCGATCTACTATGTCAGCAGGCTCCGCGATGCGGAGACGAGGTACAGCAGAATTGAAAAGATGGTGTTGGCCTTAATCACCTCAGTTCGGAAGCTGCGGCCGTACTTCCAAGCACATTCCGTGACGGTCCTGACTGACCAACCCATCAAGGCGGTGGTCCACCGTCCCGAGACATCGGGGAGAATGACCAAATGGGCCGTCGAGCTAAGTGAGCATGACATACACTTTCAGCCTCGTCCAGCCATCAAAGCTCAGGTGCTAGCCGACTTCCTCCTCGAGTGTACCATCCCGGAGGACGGTTCTACCCCAGACTCCCCCGAAGAACCAAAAGCTGGAGCCCGGTGGCTCCTCCATGTCGACGGGTCATCTAATGCCCATCGCTCCGGTGCGGGTCTGGTTCTCACCAGTCCGGAGGGGAATAACCTTTGAATATGGCATCCGATTCTCCTTCCCGGCCTCCAACAACGAAGCCGAGTACGAAGCCCTGTTAGCCGGTCTCCGAATCGCCCGCAATCTGAAGGTGGAAAGCTTAATGCCTTCACCGACTCTCAGCTGGTAGCCGGCCATGTACGGGGAGAGTTTGAAGCCCGGGAGCCGAACATGTTCGATATCTCCAGGAGGTACGGAGCCTGCTTCCCCATTTTGCCGAGTTTGAAATCATTCAGATTCCAGATCCGAGAACGCCCGCGCCGACCTACTCTCCCGATTGGCGACCGCGGAGTCAATGGATGCCGAGCAAAAGTTCCACCTGGAGACTCTGGAAAAGCCCAGCATCACGGAAGCCGACCGAATAATGCAAGTTGAGGCCGAACCATCTGGTTCGACCCTATCCTCAAATATCTCAAAGAAGGGTCGCTTCCGTCCGACCGAAGGGAGGCTAGAAAGCTGAAGCTGCAGGCCACCCACTACGTATTGATTGACAACCAGCTTTACAAACGGTCTTTTTCCATGCCGCTGCTCAGATGCCTTCGCCCATCCGAAGCAGATTATGCTCTGCGCGAGGTACATGAAGGGATTTGCGGCAACCATCTGGGAAGCCGGTCCCTATGCCACAAGTGCTGCGACAAGGCTACTACTGGCCGACCATGCAAAAGATGCGACGATCTAGTCCGAGCCTGCGACCCTGCCAGAGGCATTCAAGCATCCAAAGGCTCCCTTCCGCCGAGCTAGTTTCCATATCCTCCGCTTGGCCCTTTGCCAAATGGGGGATGGACATCCTCGGCCCATTCCCGCTTGCCACAGGACAGCGGAAATTTCTATTTGTCGCCATCGACTACTTCACCAAATGGGTCGAAGCGGAAGCAGTTGCACAAATTACCGAGGCACGGGCCAGAGATTTTGTTGGAGGTCCATCATCTGCCGATTCGGCCTCCCGCACCATAATCACCGACAACGGTAAGCAGTTTGACAACTCTAAATTTCGCCAGTTCTGTGAGGAGCATGGAATCCGTCACCACCTCACTTCGGTCGGGCACCCACAAGCCAACGGAGCGGCCGAAGTGACCAACAGGACCCTCCTTCAGGGAATCAAAGCTCGCCTCTCCAGAGCCCAAGGCAGGTGGGCGGAGGAGCTGCACCATGTCTTATGGGCCTACCGCACAACCCCAAGAATCCCGACAGGCGAAACCCCATTCCGAATGGCTTTCGGTACAGAGGCCGTTATCCCTGTGGAAGTCGGCCTCCCATCATTGCGGGTGGAAAGCTACTCAGAGGAAGCTAGCAACGCAACTCCGCACCAACCTCGACTTGGTGGAGGAATTAGAGAGAAGGCCCGGATCAGAGTGGCTGCTTATCAACAAAGGGTGGCCCGTTACCACGCCTCCAGAGTCAAAGGGAAAGCCTTCCTACCCGGCGACCTTGTCCTCCGAAAGGCCTCTGTTTCCAAACCGCTGGAACAAGGAAAGCTGGCGCCAAACTGGGAGGGCCCGTACCAAGTAGCGGAGATCATCGGACCGGGAACCTACAAGCTACAAGGATCTGGATGGGAAATCCATTCCCCGGACGTGGAATTCGGACAATCTCCAAATATTATCAATAGGGTACGTCCTCTCCAAATTTATTTTCATATGCCTCATTATATCTTCCTGTCGGCACATTTTTCAATGCAAATCATTATGCACTACATTGCCAAAATTGCAAAAAGAAATAGATGCTGCTTACCAATCCTCGGCACGACCGAGCTCTTGTCTGGACAGGAAT
>UESW01002479.1:183409-212657 GCA_900491605.1 Calamus simplicifolius | reverse complement strand
TGTATGATATTTATGCCTGCATGTCTGGGATACAGATATAAAGATTCTATGCGGCAGTTTATGCAGTTTGTTACTAATTTGCAAACGTGATTCAAGATGTAAACTGACTTGTACTTCAAACTTTATAAGGATGTAATGTCCTTCTTAGTCTATAGTTTTGTACTATCTGCATGATTTCCTGGAGATTGATGGGAAGTGCTTGTTAATTTGTTTATTACAAACTTAGATGCATTTCATGTAAATGCTAGATGAAGAATTTTCAATTAGTAGCTTGAGACTATTTGTTCCAAGTTGTGACTTAAATATGCTCATGAGTCATGTGAGCAATCACTTTTTTTTTTCATTGAACAGCATATTGTGAATGCATTGGAGTTTCTAATAATTAAACAGAAATAGGAAACTGGTATAGTTGCGTGCACCAGTTTTCTGCTTGAACAGAAACTGGTATAGTTGAAATTCTCTGTTTTTGCATATTGGATCTAAATCATCTGGCTTGTTGAGAAATGTCATTGAAACAATTTTCATATGATACAATGTTCAGGTCAAAGCATGGCTTGCTGACAAGGATGCTGAGGCTTTGAGATATCAGAAGTTGCTTGTGGAGGAAGAGGAAGCGGCTCAAAAAAGGTATCTTGTGGTTTATCAAAGGCCAAAAGTAGTTACATTATGTTTTTCAAGGATATTTTATTTTATTTTATTTTATTATTGATGAAAAGGAGTTGCTTTGTGTTACTACCAGATTCCATAACGAAAATGAACACTAATTACTTGCATGTTTTTTTGATAAATTTGTTTTATTTTGGTTTCTCATTGGAACATGTGAATGCTCTTTTAGGGTTTCTGTTTCTGTCTTGATAGGTTGGCCTGTAACTGTGACTTTTTGTGGAGGGCATGCTTTTCTATTGTTTATTATGTTTTTAGCTGGTGCTGAATAATACAAAGGGGATTCTACCTGTTCTATCCATTTGAAAGGGTGGAAGCACCCTTATCCCCTCTATGGTACCTCATGAAAGCTTTTAAACCATTAACCTGTGATGCAGGTCTGTTTCATTTCTTATTCTGTAATTTATGGCAAGGTTTCTATCCACCCACCTTCAGCAAAAGTGTTAAGAGATTTATGTATATATGCCAAGATCTTTGCTGCACATGCATATGTTAAAGCTGCTATGAGAAAATAAGCATCACTTCTTTTGCCTCTTCTTTATCTTTTGGTAAACTCCTCTCCTCTCTGACTGACCCATCCATCAGTGGTATCTCATCTTCTCATAGGTTCTTTATGGGGGAGTAATTCAATATTTTTAGGTCCTCAATCCTAGATCTAGTGAGAAGACTAATCGCTTCCAATGATTTGCTACTTCAGATATTTGACTTTTGAGTTTCAATACCATCTCAAAATTTGGAATTTTGTCTTAATAAAATTTTAGCCTGCACATAAGAAAAAGATGTGTCTCCTATCCAAAGATAATCACACTTAACAATGAGAATATTGGTACATAAACATGATGCATGTTGTATACTTGCGCATTCACACTTTATGGTGGTCTAGAGAATTACATTAGACTATTCTATTATCATTTACCGCATATCAGGAAAAGGCTTGCGTTTGGGCTCATCACTTGCCTTATCTTATTTTGATGGAAAGGAGCAAGAAAGGTCTTGAGTTTTGCTACAAGTTGTCTCTTGGACATATCATTTTCTTTGAGGCACCAAATATGCTTCTTTTTGATTTCACAAGAAGCCTAGAGTCTGGCTTTGTGTGCCCTTTAAAGAAATGAAAATTCACAACTGTTCATACTTCCTCTCACATGCATAACACATGTCAAACACTAGTACACTACTCAGGGTACATGGTAAATTTGTTCTCAATGAATAAAAAATAGTAGTTATTTCTTGTGAAGGTTAAACTTCTCTTTAAGAAACATATAGAGAGAGAGAATAAATTTAATATATGTAATATTCCCTCCCTTTCAGTGTAAAACACTTTTTTAATATGATGCAAAGTAGATGATGCGTTGTTTTAAAATGCAATGTGTAAGACTTCATATGCATATGAGGCCCCTAACCATGCCGCAGACCGTATATGTGGCTATTGTATGTGATCAGGCTGTATATGGGCTGAAAGGATAGTTTTCTTAGCACTTCATGGACACGCATACAATAATATTAGCATTAAGCAGCTGCATTCACAGCCTACATATCATCATGAATAGCATGTGTGGCATATTTAGCATTGTGTGTCCATGTATGTAGCCCACTCATGGAGGCCCATGAAGATACGACATGTTCAAGCTAATGGTTGAGCTGCTTGTGGGTTTCAAGCTAGCTGGATGTGTTTGTATTAATAATGTCAATATGCTATATTTATTGTTACATCAAAGAAAAAATATGCTATATTTATTTATATTAAGAATCAACTACTAATAGCAAGAACTGATTATTATATATTATTAATATATTATTACTATTATTTATGAAAATATTGCTACTATTATATATAATATGCTTTATTTATTTTTAAATGTTTTGAATATTTGCCGACCCCATGTAGTTGGGAAAAGGCTTAGATGAGTTGAGTTGAGTTGAATATTTTCTGCATATATGCCCATAAACACAGCCTGATTAATGCGTATGTGCTATATGCTTCATTGCTGACATTGTAGCCACCTTTTAAAACATTGATTGGAATAATGATTTCTGATTGTTACTCACAAGCTTAAATAAGTTCAATCAAGGTTTTAAATACCAATATGGAATCCTGTGCTGTTTCTCCATCGGAATGTTTTGATATCGGTATGGTCCCTGTACTGATGATTGTATCAAAACTGACATATTCCAAGGAATTGAAAAACCATTGCTACTGATCAGCACAATGTGGCCTGTACGCTTCGGTATGGACTGGTACAAACTAGTATGCCCAGTTGTACATCAATATCTTTCACCATCTTGACATTGTACCGATGCCAGTTTCACTCTGGAATGGTCTGGTATGGACTTTCCATTCCATTTCAGTGGTTGTTGAAGCCATGAATGGTTTCATTAATCATAAAACCTTCCTTCATTTGATAAACATTTTTCCAACAAATGATGGATGAATATGATTGATGGTTTATATTCACATGCATAGCATGTGTCGAACAATAATCAAGGTGTTACATGGTAATTTTGTCATCAGTGAATAATGTCTTTATTTTTGGAAGGTGAAGCCACTCCTAAGAAACCTATAGTTGAGAGAGTAGATTTAACTTGCATTATAATCTCTGCCTTTCTGTGTAAGGATGGTTTGCAATTATTATGCAAAATAGAGGATGCAGTTACATTCCATAGGAGTTTGAAGTATGATTTCCATTTCCAAAGTGTTATTAGACAAGCTTAGGTTTCACTTGTTTTATTAATAAAACCTTCTTTCATTTGATGTGGTTTTTTTTTTCCAATTAATGATGGAAAAATTTTTGAAGACATAGTGGGGATGCTACTGACATGATTTTGACTGATGTTTTGTATTGTCTTCCACACTTATATGATGGACTTGCTTTCCTTTCGGTGAAACGTCTTATTCATCCAGATGAATGAGGCTTCAATATCTAGTAGCCTTGAAGTTTATGATTGTTGAGATTTGAAAACCCAGTTTTGTTTCAATTCAACTGGTTAGACTTAGGTTAGCTGTAAAAAAAAAAAAATTGGCTTAGGCAATACAACAAAGTATCTGACCAGCTGATAGCGGGTTGAGTAAAGCTGATCCAGATCACTTGTGATGATGCTTTCAGTTCAGGTCAACTAGAATTTTTTTGAATTTAAGGTGATGCTTTCAGTTCAGGTCAACTAGAATTTCTTTTTGGAGAAAACATCTCCAAGTTTAATTCATAATCATATTTAAATTGATTTTTTTTTTTTTTTTTTGCAATTGCAGACAGGCTGAGCTCCTGGAAAAAAGAGAATGAAGAAACTTAGGCAGCGAATGAAGAAACTTAGGCAAAAGAACAAAAGGCAAAGGATTTAACCACTGATGCAGACTTAACAACTGATGTAAGCACTAAGGTTTCTTTGCCCAGTAATATCGATCTCACGTCTGGTAGTGGAACACCAAGTCCAAGGGCTCCATCTGAGTTGTACGCCCAAGAAGCATCACTTGGTGAAGACCCATGTTCTTTGGAGCCCACTGGATCACCTGATCCTGATGCAGAACAAACTTCAAATCACACACGCACCCTGAGGATGTGATCATAATACAGATCACCAAAAGCAAATGGAGAATAGCAGAAGACAGGCAACTGCTGTCCAGCGTATACTATCTAAACCAACAAGAACTTTTCGGAATGGTTTAAACTCAGGTCAGGTTCCAGCTGCAAAGGCTTCCATTTCAATCAAACATGACAACTACAAGGATCCAAAGGCTGCTGCATCGACCAACTGGCATAAAATTTGGACACGAAAATCCAAACCGGATAATGAAGAAGAGGGTTCCTCTGTCAGAGTAGACATAGAACTTAGAGATCAGCCAGTTGTCATTGATAACTCTGAAGTTTTAATAGGTTCTATCTGCGTCACACTTGGGCAAAAAAATGATCATTGCCAGGACTTGAGCTCTCTCAGATGTGGTCCTTATCAAGAGAAGTTGGCTAAGACTTATTCCAGTATGAGCAATGCCAACTGCTCTGGAGCAAAGCTGTGGAAACCAGTGGCTTGCCAAGAAAATTGTGATTATGCCACAATAAGAAGTGACAAGAGAGAACAACATAAATGGATACTCTGCTGAAACTGCCAGCCAGATTTCACTTGATAAGAACTTCTTGCTTCTGGTGGAATGGATGATGGTAGTTCTGAGAGGTACAAGGATTTGTCGGCAGTGCACAGAAGCACAAATGTATCAGGACCCATGTTATTGTCGATCAAAGATGCAGAGGCTTTTCTATCTGATAATGAAGAAGAGGGTTCCTCTGTCAGAGTAGACATAGAACTTAGAGATCAGCCAGTTGTCATTGATAACTCTGAAGTTTTAATAGGTTCTATCTGCGTCACACTTGGGCAAAACAATGATCATTGCCAGGACTTGAGCTCTCTCAGATGTGGTCCTTATCAAGAGAAGTTGGCTAAGACTTATTCCAGTATGAGCAATGTGAACTGCTCTGGAGCAAAGCTGTGGAAACCAGTGGCTTGCCAAGAAAATTGTGATTATGCCACAATAAGAAATGACAAGAGAGAGAACAACATAAATGGACACTCTGCTGAAACTACCAGCCAGATTTCACTTGATAAGAACCTTCTTACTTCTGGTGGAATGGATGATGGTACTTCTGAGAGGTACAAGGATTTGTCGGCAGTGCACAGAAGCACAAATGTGTCAGGACCCATGTTATTGTCGATCAAAGATGCAGAGGCTTTTCTATCTGATAATGAAGAAGAGGGTTCCTCTATCGGAGTAGACATAGAACTTAGAGATCAGCCAGTTGTCATTGATAACTCTGAAGTTTTAATAGGTTCTATCTGCGTCACACTTGGGCAAAAAAATGATCGTTGCCAGGACTTGAGCTCTCTCAGATGTGGTCCTTATCAAGAGAAGTTGGCTAAGACTGATTCCAATATGAGCAATGCCAACTGCTCTGGAGCAAAGCTGTGGAAACCAGTGGCTTGCCAAGAAAATTGTGATTATGCCACAATAAGAGGTGACAAGAGAGAGAACAACATAAATGGACACTCTGCTGAAATTGCCAGCCAAATTTCACTTGATAAGAACCCTCTTGCTTCTGGTGGAATGAATGATGGTGGTTCTGAGAGGTACAAGGATTTGTCGGCGGTGCACAGAAGCACAAATGTGTCAGGACCCATGTTATCGTCGATCAAAGATGCAGAGGCTTTTCTATCTGATAATGAAAAGAGGGTTCCTCTGTCAGAGTAGACATAGAACTTAGAGATCAGCCAGTTGTCATTGATAACTCTGAAGTTTTAATAGGTTCTATCTGCGTCACGCTTGGGCAAAAAAATGATCATTGCCAGGACTTGAGCTCTCTCAGATGTGGTCCTTATCAAGAGAAGTTGGCTAAGACTTATTCCAGTATGAGCAATGCCAACTGCTCTGGAGCAAAGCCGTGGAAACCAGTGGCTTGCCAAGAAAATTGTGATTATGCCACAATAAGAAGTGACAAGAGAGAGAACAACATAAATGGACACTCTGCTGAAACTGCCAGCCAGATTTCACTTGATAAGAACCTTCTTGCTTCTGGTGGAATAGATGATGGTAGTTCTGAGAGGTGCAAGGATTTGTCAGCAGTGCACAGAAGCACAAATGTGTCAGGACCCATGTTATTGTCGATCAAAGATGCAGAGGCTTTTCTATCTGATAATGAAGAAGAGGGTTCCTCTGTCAGAGTAGACATAGAACTTAGAGATCAGCCAGTTGTCATTGATAACTCTGAAGTTTTAATAGGTTCTATCTGCGTCACACTTGGGCAAAAAAATGATCATTGCCAGGACTTGAGCTCTCTCAGATGTGGTCCTTATCAAGAGAAGTTGGCTAAGACTTATTCCAGTATGAGCAATGCCAACTGCTATGGAGCAAAGCTGTGGAAACCAGTGGCTTGCCAAGAAAATTGTGATTATGCCACAATAAGAAGTGACAAGAGAGAGAACAACATAAATGGATACTCTGCTGAAACTGCCAGCCAGATTTCACTTGATAAGAACCTTCTTGCTTCTGGTGGAATGGATGATGGTAGTTCTGAGAGGTACAAGGATTTGTCGGCAGTGCACAGAAGCACAAATGTGTCAGGACCCATGTTATTGTCGATCAAAGATGCAGAGGCTTTTCTTGCTCGGAGTAAGTATCCCTCTCATTGATGTTTCCCTTTCTGAATTGTGTGTCCGAATCCTCCCTTAGGTGGTGATCTTTGCCTCCACCGGTGACTACTTATCAATCTGAACCCTTTGGTCTGTAGGTCACCCGATGAAAGTTATAACATGTAATTATCAATGTAATGGAATTATCACCTCAGCTTGGCGTATGGAGCGTTTGGAATCATTTTGTACTCTATGACCACAAATAGCTTATTCAATTGTTTTTCAGCACTCACCTGTTCATTAGATGGCTGAATTATCGTATGGTTCAGATTGGTAGAGATGTTAGTAGGGTTGCTACCAGGATGATGGTCCAACCTGTTTAGGTGGCTAGGTTGTTTGCTAGCCGGCAAGGAAGTTGCAAGGTATTTATTCTATTATGAAATACAAATCTAACAGCACTTTCATATCATGCAGGATGGAAGGAGGCCATTGCATCTGATCATGTCATGCTTGTTTTACCTCCTGAAATGAAGCATCGGATGGCTTCAACAATCCTGAGGGTAATTGCACAGAGGCACCAATGAAATCTTCGAATTCCATTGGACGAAGCATGCTTGGTAGCGCGGAGAACCAGATGGATCGGGTGGGCTCAACAGAGGCAAAGGATTTAACCACTGATGCAGACTTAACAACTGATGTAAGCAATAAGGTTTCTTTGCCTAGTAATATCGATCTCGCATCTGGTAGTGGAACACCAAGTCCAAGGGCTCCATCTGAGTTGTACGCCCAAGAAGCAATATCCCTTGGTAAGACCCATGTTCTTTGGAGCCCACTGGATCACCTGATCCTGATGCAGAAGCAAACTTCAAATCGCACACGCAACCTGAGGATGCTGATCAAAATACAGATCACCAAAAGCAAATGGAGAATAGCAGAAGACAGGCAACTTCTCTCCAGCGTATACTATCTAAACCAACAAGAACTTTTCGAAATGGTTTCAACTCAGGTCAGGTTCCAGCTGCAAAGGCTTCCATTTCAATCAAACATGACAACTACAAGGATCCAAAGGCTGCTGCATCGACCAACTGGCATAAAATTTGGACACGAAAATCCAAACCGATAATGAAGAAGAGGGTTCCTCTATCGGAGTAGACATAGAACTTAGAGATCAGCCAGTTGTCATTGATAACTCTGAAGTTTTAATAGGTTCTATCTGCGTCACACTTGGGCAAAAAATAATCGTTGCCAGGACTTGAGCTCTCTCAGATGTGATCCTTATCAAGAGAAGTTGGCTAAGACTGATTCCAATATGAGCAATGCCAACTGCTCTGGAGCAAAGCTGTGGAAACCAGTGGCTTGCCAAGAAAATTGTGATTATGCCACAATAAGAGCTGACAAGAAAGAGAACAACATAAATGGACACTCTGCTGAAATTGCCAGTCAAATTTCACTTGATAAGAACCCTCTTGCTTCTGGTGGAATGAATGATGGTGATTCTGAGAGGTACAAGGATTTGTCGGCGGTGCACAGAAGCACAAATGTGTCAGGACCCATGTTATCGTCGATCAAAGATGCAGAGGCTTTTCTTGCTCGGAGTAAGTATCCCTCTCATTGATGTTTCCCTTTCTGAATTGTGTGTCCGAGTCTTCCCTTAGGTGATCTTTGCCTCCATCGGTGACTACTTATCAATCTGAACCCTTTGGTCTGTAGGTCACCCAATGAAAGCTATAACTTGTAATTATCAATGTAATGGAATTATCACCTCAGCTTGGTGAATGGAGTGTTTGGAATCATTTTGTACTCTTTATGACCACAAATAGCTTATTCAATTGTTTTTCAGCACTCACTGTTCATTAGGTGGCTTAATTAGGTGGCTAGGTTGTTTACTAGCCGGCAAGGAAGTTGCAAGGTATTTATTCTATTATGAAATACAAATCTAACAGCACTTTCATATCATGCAGGATGGAAGGAGGCTATTGCATCTGATCATGTCATGCTTGTTTTACCTCCTGAAACTGAAGCATCGGATGGCTTCAACAATCCTGAGGGTAATTGCACAGTGGCACCAATGAAATCTTCAGATTCCATTGGACGAAGCATGCTTGGTAGCGCGGAGAACCAGATGGATCGGGTGGGCTCAACCGAGCTTGCATTTGGTGCTTCAAAACCAAATTCAGACTAAAGCCTGAGAAAAATTGCAAGCTGAAGTATGTTCCCAAGCAGAGAAATAACACTGTAGGAGAGTAAAAGTCCAAGCATTCTTAGTTTCCAGCAGAGGTTCCAGTTTTAGCAGAGGTCTTCTGGGATTATAAAATTGCTCCTTTTTTGTAGAATTTATTTGATTTCCTTTCTATCTATTCTCATACCTCACAGTTAGCTTTGATTTATTGCTTAAGTTTTGTCCGTAATAATTTGCTTTCTGGTGTTATTATTCTTGCTCTTTATTTGTATTTTTCTCCCCAAACGTTCCAACATCACAAAATCAGGTTAGTTCGTTGCTGGCGTCCAAACCTTTTCTGGTTTCTAGATATTAGAAAATTGATGATCACGTACGGATTTGTGATTTCATGCGTTAATTTAATTTATTAAATGTCTAGAGTTGCCACTTAGCCCATCAAAACGAACGCATTCAATTCTTCCATTAGAGCAGTAATGATTTTTTAAATTTAAACTACTCATCGTATGCTCGTTGTGGACCTTGTGGTCAGGGTCTACATCGCATTGTGGCTTCACTTTTTATAATTCTTAAGAAGAAGAAGAAGAAGAAGAAGAAGAATGATGCCTTAATCCAAAACTAATGGGGACCTTTTATATTTCCTAGATGCTTATAAATATTTTTATCCATCGCATGTAAGGTAGCTACATCAGATTGTGGCTCCACTTTTTATAGTTCTTAAATGAGTATTGATGTAACGAGCTAAGGGGCTAACGGGACCTTGGACCTCTGCGGCCCCCTCGGCCTTGGTCCTTCGAGCTTCCCTTTGGCGTGGCCCATCAGTCCTCGATGACCGCCATGTGGGTCACTATCTCCCCGTAACTACCACATACCACATTAGTCTCTGGTAACCATCACATGGCCTGTTATCTCTCGACGATCGCGGATGATGGGATGCTATGAACGTGGCCAGGCCCACTATCGCCTATACGGCCACTACTTCCTGAAAGCGTGCGAAAAGGGAACTTCGGAATAGATATAAAGAGGGTAATCTAGTTTTTTCTGGGATAACTTTTAAACTGTTTTCCAAGGCACTAACTTGACCGTCGGAGGGTCCTCGCTGGAAACCCCCTGTCCTTGAGGACTTTCTTGCAGGACTGTCATCCAGGAGGTGGGAGTAGAAGCTCCTTCGTCATCCGGCGTCAAAAGACGTGTTTTGGCTACAACAGATTGGCGTGCTAGGTAGGGAAAGAGCAGAGTCCAACACCCCAAGGTTACATGCCTTCACTCCCCTTCACCACTTGAAAAGATGGTGGTAGCACAAGCGCGGGAGGTTTCGGACGGTGGCCCTGGGGGGCAGTACCAAGAGCTAGAGCAGCCAGAAGCGAGCCTCTCAGCCCCTCCGATTCCTTTCCCTGTCCCGCCGCTGTCGCCTATGCAGGGTGACCGTGTCGACGCTCTCACTGTGCAAGTTCATTCCTTGGTGGCCGCAGTCCAACACTTGCAGCAGCATGTGGCAGCAACACAGCAAGGGCCCCTTCCTCGAACGCAGGGGCCGCCCCCCTCAGTCAACAATCCACTCGAGGGAGAGCTTCCCACCAGGAGGTCCCTCGCCGCTATGCCTCCCTCGGACATCGCCACCGGGAGGCCTCCAAAAGACTGCGGTCACCTTCTCGACATTCTGACAACTCTCGCAGGCGGTGGTAGGGGAAGGATGCCGAGCGAGGACCTCGTTACTGCCGCCACCCATTCCAGTCCTTGGGATCATCGTGGAAAGGGTCTTTCGATGGGCGTGTCGCCAGCTGGGCAGAGCGGCGCCTCGAGGAGTACAATCAGTGCCTGAAGAACTTAGCCGCAGGGTTACTAACCCGCCGGAGGAGGATTACGACAGCCAACCTCCCTTGTCACACCACATAATGGAGGAGCCAATCTCCATCCGATTTCGTCTGCCCCAACTATACCCTTATGACGACACTACTGACCCCCTGGACCACCTGAAAAGATATAAGGTCCTTATGCAAGTCCAGGGGGCAACTAATTCCCTTTTCTGCATTGCTTTTTCTGCCACCCTTCGGAAGGCAGTACAGACCTGGTATTCCTGGCTGCCTCCACGAAGTATTAACTCCTTTCGGTAGCTAGAGAGGGCTTTTTTGGCACATTTCAATGCCTGCCGAAAAATCCCGCGAGTGGCCGATAGCTTGTTCGCCATCCAGCAGAAGAGTGGTGAGTCATTGAAAGATTTCATAGCTCGGTTCAAGGAAGCTGCACTAGAGGTGTACAACCTTGATGATTTTGTCACTACTCTGGCCTTGAAGCAAGGGCTTCGGTCCTCCCGCTTTGCCTACTCCCTCGATAAGAAGCCACCAAACTCTTACGCTGGGCTGCTAGGCTGAGCACACAAGTACATCTATGCAGATGAAGCCGACTTCTCTCGGTGCGAGGCAGATGGAGGCCCTAATAAGAAGCAAAATGGCCTACATCTGACAGGCCACAGCAGGAGAGGCTTGAACCACCCCGACGACCTGACAACCGGCCGAGAGCTCTCGTTCCCTGGGAGGGGATCCGTACCCCTCTGCTCGCTTCGATATCCCACATCTTGATGGAGATCGAAGGTGAGCCTTTCCTTCAGGTTCTTGCCTCGGGCTCTGGTGAGCTGAGCCTTAATCCCTTGAAGTAGGGTCCGGTTTGTTATCTTGGCTTCTCCGTTGGCTTGCGGATGCCTCATTGAGGTGAGGCGATGGCTGATGCCATGATCCTCGCAGAACTCCTGGAACTTGAGTTTATCAAATTGCTTGCCATTATCGGTGATGAGGGTATGCGAGAGGCCAAAGTGACAAATGATGGATCTCCACACGAAGTCCCTGGCCCGAGCCTCGGTTATCTGGGCTACTGCCTCAGCCTCGACCCACTTGGTGAAGTAGTTGATGGCAACAAACAAAAATTTTGTCTGTCCAGTGGTGAGGGGAAAAGGGCCGAGAATGTCCATCCCCCACTTAGCAAAATGCCAAGCGGAGAAAATAGGGACCAAACTAGCGGAGGGGAGCCTCTGGATGCTGGAGTGCCTCTGGCATGGGTCACAGGCTCGAACGAGGTCATCGGCATCTTTTTGCATGGTAGGCCAGTAATATCCCTGGCGCAGTACCTTGTGGCACAGAGATCGACCCCCCAGGTGGTTGCCGCAGATTCCTTCATGTACTTCTCAAAGAGCATAATCAGCTTCGGACGGGCGGAGGCATTTGAGCAGCGGCATGGAAAACGATCGCTTGTACAGTTGATCGTTGACTAGCACATAGTGGGTAGCTTGCAATCTCAGCTTCCTTGCTTCCTTACGGTCGGCTGGGAGCGACCCTTCTTTAAGATATTTTAATATTGGATCGAACCAGGATGTCTCGACCTGAATCTGCATCACTCGGTCCACCTCCGCGATACTAGGTTTTTCCAAGATTTCTAGGGGAAACTTTTGCTCAGCACTCATCGACTCCGTAGTCGCAAGCCGGGATAACAAATCGGCATGAGCATTTTCGGATCTGGGGATCTGGATAACTTCGAATTCAAAGAAGTGAGAAAGCAAGTCCTGCACCTGCCGAAGGTACCGAATCATGTTTGGCTTCCGGGCCTCGAATTCGCCCCGCACATGACCGGCCACCAACTGAGAATCGGTAAAGGCATTTAGCCTCTTCACTTTCAGATCACGGGCGATTTGGAGTCCAGCAAGCAGGGCCTCATACTCGGCTTCGTTGTTGGAGGCTGGGAAGGAGAATCGAACGCCGTACTCAAAGGTCGTCCCCTCGGGGTTGGTGAGGATCAAACCAGCACTGGAGCCATTAGCATTGGAGGATCCGTCGATGTGGAGGAGCCACAGGGCGTCAGATCTTGGATGCTCGAGGGAGTTCGGGGCGGAATCATCTTCCGGGATGGTGCACTCAAGGTGGAAATCAGCTAGAATCTGAGCCTTGATGGCCGGGCAAGGTTGATAACGGATATCATGCTCGCTTAACTCAACGGCCCACTTAGCCATTCTTCCAGATGTCTTCGGGCGATGGACCATCGCCTTGATGGGCTGATCGGTAAGGACCGTCACAGAATGTGCTTGGAAATATGATCGTAATCTCTGAACCGATATTATCAGGGCCAAGACTAGCTTCTCGATTTGGGTGTACCTTATCTCGGCGTTCCGGAGAAGTTTGCTGACATAGTAGATCGGCTTCTGGGTCTTCTTCTCTTCTCTGACCAAAACTGAGCCAATCGCGCCTTCAGAGACTGCCAGGTACAAAAATAGCATTTCTCCCGGATTGGGGCTGCTGAGGAGGGGTGGCGAGCCAAGATATCTCTTGAGGTCCTCGAATGACTTTTGGCACCCAGGAGTCCATTGAAAATTCTTGGCAGATCGAAGAGCTTTGAAGAAAAGAAGGCTCCTCTCAGCCGACCGAGCCACAAAGCGATCGAGGGCTGCAATTCTTCTCGTCACGCGCTGGACATCTTTGATAGATGTTGGGGGCAACATTTGCTGAAGCGCTTGAATCTTTTGCGAGTTGGCTTCGATGCATCGCTGAGAAACCATGAAGCTTAGAAACTTCCTGAGGTGACACCGAAGGCGCACTTCGTTGGATTGAGCTTCATCTGATACCTTCGGAGTGTCGCGAAGATTTCAGAAAGATCCCCAATATGCTGGGATGCTTCCTTGCTTTTGATCAGCATGTCATCAATATACACCTCCATATTTCGGCTGATCTGCTCCTTGAAGACTTTGTTTACCAGCCTTTGGTAAGTGGCGCCTGCATTTTTCAGACCAAAGGGCATGACACGGTAACAGTAGGTACCTCGATCGGTTATGAAGGCAGTCTTTTCTTCATCTTCGGGTGCCATCCAAATCTGGTTGTAGCCTGAATAGGCATCCATGAAGGTCAACATCTGATGGCCAGAGGTGGCATCCACGAGCTAGTTGATCCGGGGGAGAGGGAAGCTATCCTTCTGGCATGCTATGTTAAGGTCGGTGAAGTCGATGCAGATTCACCATTTATCGTTCGACTTTTTTACCATAACAACATTCGACAACCAGCTTGGATAATTCATCTCCCGAATGAAGTTTGCCTGGTGATGAAGCACTGCCGAGCTATAGTTTGGCTTCCTCGAACTACACCAACCCCTCGCTCGGTCGGAAACTTCATAACAAGATACGGGATGGAGACGGCGGCTCTGAGAGACATCAAGCCGAGTCTTCCCAAGATCGCGTTGTAGGGCGACCAGAGCTTGGTCACCAAGAAATCTGCATGCACAGTGGCGATGGAAGGCCAGGTTCCTGCTTGGACCATCAAGGTCATGACCCCCTCCGGGGTGATTACATTGCCGGTGAACCCCATTAGGGTGGAGTCCACCGCTTGGAGATTCTCCATGAGAAGTTTCATCTTCACAAATACATCGAAGTACAAAACATTGACGGAGCTTCCACTATCAATGAGAATTCGGCTTATATCATAGTTGTTCAAATTGAGAGATACAACCAGCGCATCATCGTGCGGGAACTGTATTCCCTGGAAGTCATCGCTGGAGAAAGAAAGCTCATCAGTTCGCGCTTTCTTCGGCGTCGAACCTTCTTCATCATCCCTCCCGCCTGAAGGACCACCAACTGCCTCAATCACATTAATGTGGCCAGCGACCGAAGGATTTAGAGGAGGAAGGAGTTGCTGCTGGGGCTCAGGCCGGCGATTGCCCCCGTTTCTTGGCTCGGGGGCTCCCCTGATTCAATCCAGTCACCCTGCTAGATGAGCCTTTCGATCTCATTCTTCAGTTGCCAGCACTCTTCAGTGTCGTGGCCATGGTCGCGGTGGTAGCAGCAATACTTGGTGGGGTCTCTCCGGGCAACATTTCCTCGAAGAGGAGGAGGCCGAGGGAGTTGGCGCTTGATTTCCATAAGAATCTCTGGTCTTGGGGCAGTAAGCGGAGTAAATCGATTGAACCTCCAAGGCGGGCTTCGGGTGCGGTTCCTTGGCTGCGGTTGAGGAATCCTTTGGTAGCGAGGCGGGCTTGGCTGACGGGCAGGTCGGTGCTTATCTGAGCCTTTGGGATCCGTCTTCTTTGTAAGCTCGGCTCGGGTAGCTCTCTGTGATTCTTCGACTCTTGCATATTTATCTGCCAGAGCCATCATGTCGGAGAGGTTCGGAGGGTAGCTAACCTCCAGTGCCAGGTAAAAATTACTTTCATTCAATACTTCGCCCACCAGGGCGGACATGGCCACCTCATGATTAAGGTGGTCCACCTCCAGCATGGCCGTGTTGAAACGGTCGAGATACTTCTTCAAAGACTCCCCCTCTCTCTGCTTAACCTCAGAGAGGGAGTTGGACCTTCGTCTATGACGGTGGCTGCTGACGAACTGGCTGATGAAGAGGCGGCTCAGCTCGTCGAGGGAATTAACAGAACCTGGTTTCAAAGCATTGAACCAGGTTCGAGCAGATCCTCTGAGGGTGGAAGGGAAAGCGCGGCAGAGGATCGCATCTGATGCCCTGTGGAACATCATGATCGATCGGAAGCTGCTGAGATGATCGTTGGGGTCGAAGGAGCCATGATAAGGCTCGATGGCAGGCAGCTTGATGTGGGAGGGAATCACTTCCTCCATAATCTTCTTAGAAAAGGGGAGCTAGCTCAACTTCTTTGGGACGGCGAGGGGGGTCCACAACCTCAAGTGGGCCGGAAGAAGAGGCTACTGGATGAGCGGGGGCTGCATCCTCCTCAGGAGGATGAGGAGCAGGAGCAGCCGGACGGGGGGCTTCGGGGCACCCCTGAATCAGGTGGGCCAGTGCCTGGACTTGCTGGACCAGCGTGGTGAACTGGTCCTTGGTCACCGGGGCCGCCAGTGGTGATGGAGACTCAACTGGCGGTGGTGGCGGTGCAACATTGCTCCCCAGATCAGGCCTTTGGGAGGCGACTTGATCTCGGGCCTCAGAAGTAGCTTTTCTTCGGTTGGCCATAGGAGGAGTAAATCGAGATCCTTATCTCATGGATCACAAGTTTATGGGACTTGAGGACCCTTCCTCTAGCGCCAATCTGTTGCTGCCGAAATTTGTCCTCCGACTCGAGCACGTCGGGCTGCAGCGCGGGCTCTTCGCCTGGGTGGACCTGAAAAATAGTCCTCACACGAGAGCGTTGGGGGTGGCCCTCTGCGGAAGACCCTACGATGCTCAACCCAGTGGAGATCAGCAATCAACAAAAATGGGGAGAAGGCTCTCGCTGAATAGTCTCTCCAGGGCTCTGAGCAGAGCAGAGCGCTAATGGCGGAAGCTAAGGCAGAAGGAGAGAGAGAGGGTTCCAGTGAGCTAGTGTGTGCGTACCTGAGGAGTCGAAGACGACTCTATTTATAGAGGATCACCTAATTCCCTGGGGGCATCGTGGGTCCGAAAGTCGTTAGGATCTGAATCCAGTTTGTTATGAGGCCGATAGGATTCGTATCTTATTGGTTAGAGGATCGACGGCTAGGAGAGCTCGTTGATGTCTCGAGATGTGGTGAGGAGATAGGCTCCATGGCCCTAGGCCACTCTTGCGGGTCCTAGGTCACTCCCGGATATGATTACTGTTTGGAATCTCACGAATTCGGGTTCTCCTGCATTGAATTTCGCAGAGGCGCAGATATCGCTCGGGCTAGGCCGAGCGATGGGAGAGATCGGCTAGAGGGGCCGAAAGATGACATAGCTCGGCTGGGGCCGAGAGACGACATAGCTTGGCTGGGCCGAGAGACGATGTAGCTCGGCTGGGGCCGAGAGAGGTGGTTCGCGTCTTGGGAGTCCTTGGTTCGGCGAGGGGCTAAGGCGCCCCAACTTATCGAGGCTGACTTATCTCAGCCGGGCATCGCATAGTGGACAGGAATCAGGGTTAGCCCTAGCCATGTGCACGATTATTGACACACAACGATTTTACCCCTCAACAGTCCTATTGATTAGTTCATTGCTTGTAGATTGGTTGACAAATTCAGTTGCCACAGCATCTGCTTGGATTTGAGTCCATATTCTGATGCTCCAATATTTTTTTTCATTCGTTATTTGGTTTTGAGTATCAGTCGTTCGGCTTCTACATCCTTAATTGAATCACCAGGAGACTTATCTCCTTCACTAATTGTGCTATCCTTTTCAATCCCAATTAAGAATGAAAAGCACTTATTTGTGAGCCCTTTTACATTAAGATGGCTATGAATAAGAAATATTCAGCAGTTAAAGCATAATTTTCTAAATAATAAAACAAATGGATAGAAACATATGTAAGAATTATAATTCATTTTACCTGCACCTAATCATTCAAGACTTTCATGACATGCGATGCACTTATACTTACCATTCTATCCAAATCCATGGCAATTTGGGCCCAACATCTCCTTCATGGCATGGTTTCTTATTTTTGAATGATTCACACATAATTTAATGTGAGGATTGACCTTCAAGCCACAACTAGAGATGATAATAATTATTATTATTAAGAAAGTTCTTCTCTAAACAAACAATATAATCTCCTATATAGGTTCTGTTGATGCTGCCAAATCACCGTCCTCAAACGTCGGCGAGCATCCGGTCGCCTCCTCTAGTGAGCCTGGGATCCTCCGGTGAGCTCCTTACGCCTATGGGCCTGCAAACAAGTTTCGGGGGCCAGAGATTTCGACGGGGACCCTCCGACGCTCAAGTCAGTGCTCTGGGCAATAGCCGTGAGCTTGAGGAAGCTCAAAAGAGGGAAGAAGAGAGGGGCTTAGAGCCATGCTCTCTATGGGAAAGAATGAGCGTTAAGAGTGTAGTGAGTTCTCCGTTCTCAGTTACCTGGTCGGGGTCCCTCTTACCCTTTTTATTGGCACTTAGAGTTTTCCTGGCTTGAGTGGTTGAGGCTCCATAATGATGACTTTGATAGGTGAAGTGTCAGAACTGTTGTTTGTGAGGCATGGGGTGCTACCACTTGTCAGAGCATTTATGAAAGCAGCAATAGTGGAGCTTACCTCCGTGTGATGTGTTAGGTAGGCCGTGTCCCGTCAGAGTAGGTGGCTGCAGCTAGTTGGTAGGTGCTATTTTGGTTTGGACAACTGTTACAGGTTGTGCAGGGCGTGGCCGATCGTTACGGCCCTTGCCAGACGTGTCCCCCATGCCATGCTTCCGTTGCCTTGTGCGGACAGTGATGGGCGATAAACCGAAGTGGGCTTCGGAGGTTGAAGATGCCTCGGAGGCCGAAGCGGGCTTCGGAGGCTGAGAAGGAGAGCCGAGGCGAGATGTCCGTGATACTTCATTCCATTAAATGTAAGAGAATAAGGCAATAAATGCCTTAGAGTAAGTGGGTGTACGTGGCTTTATGAGGCCATAAGTGCCTTGGTGCGAGAGATATGTCGTGACCAAAGGGCCCTCGAAGGCTGAATCGGGCTTCGGAGGTTGAAGATGCCTCGGAGGCCGAAGCGGGCTTCGAAGGTTGAAGATGCCCTAGAGGCCGGGACTCAAAGGCTGAGAAGAGAGCCGAGGCGAGATGTCCGTGACACTTCATTCCATTAAATGCTCTCCAAGTCATTATGACCTGCACCATTAAATGCTCCAGTCCATTGACTCGACCGGACATTAATGACGAAAGGTGGCCCTTGGGAAACCCACACACATAACGTGACCCTTTCTCCATCTTGTTCTCTTTCTTCATTATGACGAGAGCCATGCCGTGGATGGATGTTGGGAGCTAAGGTCGAAGGGACCTCGGAGA
Source organism: Calamus simplicifolius (assembly GCA_900491605.1). NCBI lineage: Eukaryota > Viridiplantae > Streptophyta > Magnoliopsida > Arecales > Arecaceae > Calamus > Calamus simplicifolius. Next base: position 194,026 of record UESW01002479.1, on the reverse strand, counting down.
CCGAAGTGGGCCTCGGAGGCCGAAGCGGGGCTCCGTCAGTTTCCTTCTTTCACGGTTCTCTAACGGCGTTGGATCAGCAACATTAGATGCCCCTCGCCCCTGAGACGAAGCGGGCCCACTCCAACAAGGCAAAAGGGGCGTCACCTCCCAAGTGGCTGATCCCCACCTGACTTTGGATCTTTAACTTTTGATATGAAGTTTGGATGTGGGTCCTCGTCCACATGCCATTGAGGCAAAGAGCCAATGAAGCTGCAATGATGCTCCTAAGATAGAGGGAGCCGTTGAGGTCGCAATAATGTCGCGGAGGCAGAGATAAGCCATTGAGGCTGAAATAAAATTACCGAAGCAGAAATAGAGCCGCGAGGGCTGAAATAAAATTGCCTCGAGTGTCTGTGTGCTGGTCCGGGAGGTGACTCGAGCGGGTACGGGCTGTTAGGGATTTGAATCGACTTGAGACGTATGCTAGCCAGGCTGAGTGGTATCCGTTAGCCGCCATACCGTCGAGCTACTCCGGAACCACTTCGGAGGTTTCGTGGCCGGCCCGAGGGGTGACTCGAGGTCGCTGGAATCATAGGTCTTGAACCGCCGCAGGGGTTTCGCGGCCGGCCCGGGGGTGACCTTTTGATCACAGGACCGTTGACAGCCTTTTGAATGGTTGGTTTTCCCGTAATGCATTTAGATACTAATGAAAAGGAACTTTTTCCTTAAAATGTAGTGTACTTAGCTTTTTGTTGGAGGAATTTGTCTCCTTCTGCTTCGTTTTGGGAGGCTCCACGTTTGTAGTGTTCGTTGGTGAGCTTGGAGGGGCTCTTTACTTTTGGCATGAAGTTTAGAGGTGGGTGTCCGTCAACTGTGAGCTGGGAGTTGGCCTCTCCCAGCTGTGAGTTGTCTTGGGGCTTCTTGATGGCTGAAAGTAACCAGCAATATGTTGCAAGTGTATAATTTAAACAAAGGTATTACCCAATTGGCCGTTGGTCGCTGATATAAAGTTGAAGCCGCTGAGGCTGAAATGAAGCCGTTAAGGCTGTGACGAAGCCGCTGAGGCAAAGTTGAGGCCGTCGAGAGCCTTTTGAACCCCGAAGGGTGACCCGAGAGTCACTGGGATGGGACCATGCTCGGGAGCCTTTAACCCCGGAGGGTGACCTAAGAGTTGAGAGTCGTCAGGTGCCTTTTTAACCCCGAAGGATGACCTGAGAGTTGATAGTCGACAGGTGCCTTTTTAACCCCGAAGGGTGACCTGAGAGTTGAGAGTCGTCAGGTGCCTTTTTAACCTCGAAGGGTGACCTGAGAGTTGAGAGTCGTCAGGTGCCTTTTGTGCCGAGCTGACCTCGGGCTTTAGTGCCGATGGTACATCGGGCTTTGAGTGCCGACCGGAGTCAGGCTTTTTGGATCCGATGGTACACGGTCTTCGGTGCCAATGGTACATTGGTCTTGAATGCTGATGCAAGGTTGGTCTTCCCTGCATGATATTTTTAAGTATCAATGAAAGAAGACTGTCTTAAATACAGCGTACTTAGCTCTTGTAGCACCCCTTATTTTTCTTATATGGATTTGAGCACTTCCACCCGCTGGTGGTCTGCCCCCCAGGGAATCAAGTTGGGACGGAGCCTGGAGTTGGTTGATGACCAGCTCCTCTCCAAAATGAAGCTGGGGACCCATCTTCGGAGTGCAGTAAAGAGAGAGATGGGATCCAAAGCCGGGGACGCTGGAGCGGAGCCATGGATGAGAGTCGGAGTCAGACTCGGGAGCCAGAGGTCGCCGAGGGAAGCCCGGGCAGCCAGCGGCCGTTGAAGAGGAGCGGCCGGGAGAGTCCACTGAAGTCGGACGGTTAGGAGAGGATGTTGCTGGGAGTTATCAGGATTCAAGTAGCCTCCACATTGGTTCAAGGCAAGGGGCCCTCTAGCTTCCACGGTCTCTCTCTCCTTCTGCTGAGATGACGACCTGCCCCTCAGATAACTATGTTGATTGAGGGTGTGGGGTACCAGTGCTGAAATCCGAGGGCAGCTGGAAAGGAATCCACAGGAGGTCTTGGGCTTGGATTGGCTCTGGGTGCAGCAGAGAAAAAAAAAGAGAGGGGGTAGATAGAGTCAACAGTCAAAGCCCTTTGTCCTCATCTCCCACCTTGCATTAATAGCATCGGCATGTCTTAGCTTATCACCGCCAGGAATAAAAATGCCCATAAATACTTAAGGTGACTAAGAGTTAGGATTTGGGTGGCAAGGAGTGGCGCTCTTGCTGGCTAACGAGCCTGAGCCTTAAATTGCCGTTGAGCTTGAGTTTGAGATTGCTCTTGCTCCTGAGCTTGTTGCCACGTGGCCATGGAATATCGCTCCCATAGCCTTTGAACAACTGCCGCTAATGCTTGGATCTTCAGGGTGAGGGTGGCACGGTGTTTTGCTTAAATGGCATGAACTGGTGGTGATGGTGGAACAAAGAACTAGCATCTTATTGCTCAGCTTGTTGAGGGTGCTCCCCAGCATAACTGGCGGAAGCTTCCATTGTTGTCGTAAAGGGAGTGAGAGCTTGTAGCTTAGTGTCACAGAACTCTGCTTTCTCCCTTTCCTGGCGTGCCAATCTGTTAACGCTAAATCACCATCCTCGATCGTCGGCAAGCATCCGGTCGCCTCCTCCAGCGAGCCCGGGATCCTTCGGCGAGCTCCTTGCGCCTGCGGGCCTGCAAATAAGTCCCGGGGGCTGAAGATTCCGGCGGGGACCCTTCGATGCTTAAGTCGGTGCTCTGGGCAATAGCCGTGAGCTTGAGGAAGCTCGAAAGAGGAAAGAAGAGAGGGGCTTAGAGCCGTGCTCTCTGTGGGAAAGAATGAGCGTTAAGAGTGTAATGAGTTTTCCGTTCTCAGTTACCTGGTCGTTGTCCCTCTTACCCTTTTTATTGGCGCTTAGAGTTTTCCTAGCTTGAGTGGTTGAGGCTCCATAATAATGACTTTGATGGGTGAAGTGTTAGAACTCAGAACTATTGTCTATGAAGCATGGGGTGCCACCACTTGTCAGAGCATTTATGAAAGTAGCAACAGTGGAGCTTACCTCCGTGTGATATGTCAGGCAGGTCGTGTCCCATCAGAGTAGATGGCTGCAGCTGGTTGGCAGGTGCTATTTTGGTTTGGACAACTGTTACAGGCTGCTGCAGGGTGTGGCCGATCATTACGGCGCTTGCCAGACGTGTCCCCCACGCCATGCTTCGGTTGCCTTGTTCGGACAATGATGGGCGATAAACCAAAGCAGGCTTCGGAGGTTGTAGATGCCTCGGAGGCCGAAGCCGGCTTGGGAGGCCGAGGCGGGACTCGGAGGCTGAGAAGGAGAGCCGAGGCGAGATGTCTCTGACACTTCATTCCATTAAATGTGAGAGAATAAGGCAATAAATGCCTTAGAGCAAGTGGGTGTACGTGGCTTTATGAGGCCATAAGTGCCTTGGTGCGAGAGATATATCGTGGCCGAAGGGCCCTCGAAGGCCAAAGCGGGCTTCGGAGGTTAAAGATGCTTCGGAGGCCGAAACGGGCTTTAGAAGGAGAGAAAGGAGAGCCGAGGCGAGATGTCGGTGACACTTCATTCCATTAAATGCTCTCTAAGTCATTATGACCGTTTCCATTAACTTGACCGGACATTAATGACGGCCCTTGGAAACCCACGTACATAACGTGACCCTTTCTCCCTCTTGTTCTTTTTCTTCATTATGACGAGGATGGATGTTAGGAGCTGAGGCCGAAGGGAGCTCGGAGGTCGAAGCAGGGCTTCGTCAGTTTCCTTTCTTCACGGTTCTCTAACGACGTTGGATCAGCCACATCATGTTCCACTGCCATCTCTCCAATGTCCTCGCTGTCACATGCAAACCCTTTGGAAGCTTTGCATCTTGAATAAAACTCCACGTTATTTTATCTAAGACCTTTTCTTTTTTGCTTTGAATTTGTAGTGGTGGAAGTATTCTTGTCTAGAACATGCACACATTCCTACGCATGGTATTATGAAAAATACAATCAATATATATATATATATATATATATATATATGTAAAGAAAAAACATTATTCATTCATAACAATATATATTAAATAGGAATGGAAAGTCAAATACACAACACACATTAACACGTTACTCTTACAGTCGCATAACTTCTACAAAGTCGAGCATTTAAATCATGAATGGAGTAAAAATATCTAGATTACTATTAGTTATTAAAAATAAAATTGATGTTATCATATTAATTTTTGAACTTGATAGTTGAGAGTGCTTCATAAAGAAGAACTCTACGGGGATGGTAGGTTGGTGTGACCATTAAAACTTTTCATAATTTGTGAACCTAACATTACACAAGTTGCAGTAACTTATAAAAAAATTAACATAATCATTATTAATGATGAAGAGAGAAATTCAAATAATCATATTAATTTTTTTAATAAATTATTTATTATTTATATTTAATAATATATTAAGGGACTTGTAACTCATTTCTGGTAAAAATTGCATCATGCAAAACCCTATTATCATGTACTAAACCATCCCATCCTAGTAGTACATACATAAACTAACAAATATATGCTAAGAACATCAGTTGCAATTTTATTGTTCCTTGCGCAATATCTATATTTGTCCTTTTCAATAACTTAAATGGTAATATGTAGAGAATTAGACTTGGCTATATTTGAATATAGCCAAATTCAGGATTTGATCATCTTCATCATCCTTTAATCTATATGGATTTTATAACCACCTTACTTTTTTTATTTTTTCTATCTTTGGAATCTATTAACATGTCTGGATCCAAGAATGAGGCAGATGAGCAGACTTGAATACATTCAAATGTAGCACATTCGAATATAGTTAAGCTTAGATTTGGTCACCTTTCTCACCTTAGATCCATATAGTTTATAGATCCCAAAGATGTAAAAAAAATTAAAAAAAAATATAAGATAAGCTTCAAGATCCATGTGGATCCAAGAATAAAGAAAGTGATTGGATTTTAGATTTAACTATATACGAATGCAGCAAAATTTACCTCTCCCTCTCCGCTACATTCGAATATAGTTAAGCTTAGATTCGGTCACCTTTCTCACCTTAGATCCATATAGTTTATAGATCCCAAAGATGTAAAAATATATATAAGATAAGCTTCAAGATCCATGTCAATCCAAGAATAAAGAAAGTGATTAGATTTTAGATTTACCTCTCCCTCTCCCTCTATATATATATATATATATATGTATGTATGTATGTATGTATGTATGTATGTACGTATATGTATGTATGTATGTACGTACGTACGTATTCTTTAATGAAACTAGATAATATTACAATTTACAAGTAAAATACACACACATATTCAATTTATGTGGCCAATCAAAGTTTGGAAATACACAACACTAGCCTTAAACTATTTTTACTTATTTTCCAATGTGTATAGCATTCTTTAAGATAAGCTTAGATTTTTTATAGTATCTTATGAAGATATAATACACCAAGCAAAATAGTATTAAAGTACCTACTAATTATGGACTCAGAATGTTGAAAAGATAATTGGATAAACATATTTTTCGTATGCAGCATAACTCAACTCAACTCATCTAAGCCTTTTTCCAACTACATGGGGTCAGCTACATAAATCTACTTTTTTCACTCTACTTTATTCAGGTCTAAATCGATATCGTCCTAGCCCTTTACATAGTTTAATTAGTATATTCATATTTTAAGAGATAACCTTTCAATTTTTATATTGCCACTATCTCTTCAATTTTTATATATTTATCAGGCAATAACTTTTCTATAGTGGTTAGCATATAATAACATTTTTATAACTTCTTTTGCCTCTTAGATGATTGATATACAATTGATGGCTCCTCAAATATATATGATTAACTCAAAGCAATACCTTTGATCAAAAGTTTCTCTCATTGTTATTTCATTCATTGCTGAAAATTATATATACCATCCTCCTTCTCATATCTTCTTATATAAGCTATATAAATAGCAACTACAATATTAGACATGGGCACTGGGCCAGGCCGCCCATAGCTCGGCCCAGCATGGCACAAGCTGGGCCATGCCTGGCATGGCACAATAGCTACAGTACCGGGCTGTGCCTGGCATGGCCCATTAAAAGGGATCGTGCCGGGCTTGAAAAGTTTGGTCGGCGGACCCAGCTTGGAACGGCCCATTCCAGGCCTGATCTCTTTAAAAAAAATTTATAAATTTTTTTATAAATAAAAAATTATCAAAAATAAAGAATTTATTAATATGAAGCCATCTTAATGGTGGGGGTTTAGTATAGACCCCTATCAGTTTATTAATTTAAAATCAAAATGCTACATGAAGGAAGGGGGGCTAAGCCTAACCTTCAAAATACAATAAGAAAGAAGAAAAAAATAAAGATGACTTATTTTAATAATTAAAAAAATTAAAAATATATAATTATAAAAATAGAGATGACTCACTCATCAGTAGTATTTATATCATTATTATTTTTATTGGTTAAGTCATGTCCACCTTTATCTTGAAGCATCGCCTTAGCATCCAACCAATATTTGAAGCAGAAAAGCATCTCAACCATCTTGCCAGTCATCCTACTTCTCTTTTCGTCTAGAATACGCTGATTTGCATTGAAAGCGGATTTCGATGCTATTGTGGACATCGGCACAGCTAAAATATCGCGTGCAATAGCAGACATAACAGAATATTGATTTCTAACACTCTTCCACTAAGCTAATATATATAAATTCTCCATTTGATTTTCATATGTAAAATGAAGATCATTTCGTAAATAAAATTCTAATTCACCACTTAAAGATGAAGAAGATGAAGCATGTGCGTATCTTCTTTGTACAATGAATGAAAAAATAGATGACGAATAAAAACTAGAAGAAAAAGCAGAGCTTTGAGCAGGTATTATAGATCCACGAATTTATCATCATATAAAGCATAAATATCATTAAGAAGTCGTGTTACCTCATCTTTAACATGTTCATGATCTTTAACCATGTTTTCATAATATGCATCAATTAAAATTAGTACGCCACTTAATTTAACTCTAGGATCAAAAACAGTAGCTAAGTTATGCAAAGAACATATCCTCTCTCAATAGTTATTCTATTTAGTTTCCATTTGATGTATAATAAGCATTAAAATATCATCATATCTATGTTCATAGAATTTTTCACTAATTACATATGCTTTTTGTAAAAATGAACAAAAAGTTGGATAATAAATACCAGAAAGAACATTTGTAGCATCATAAAAAGTAACAAAAAAATCTTTCAAAATTTTAGCTTTACTCCAATCAATTTTAGTTAATATAAATCCTAATCCACGATCATTAATATATATACTTAATAGGTTTTTATATGGATATACATCATGGATATCATGCTATAGGTACTATTTCAACGAGTAATTACATCAAATTTTAATTTTTTAAAATATTTTTCATGATCTATACATAATTGTTTAAATTCTTGAAGTCTTGCTCTTAAAGCAAGAATAAAAGAAACTGTATTTCTAATTTTTGAAATAACATCTTGAATTATGTCCATGCCAGCTTGAACAGAAAGATTTAATATATAATTGTCTATTTAAAATGGGACGCAAAGAGTCATTTAATAATACAAGAGCAGAATTATTATTAGATGCATTATCAAAAGTAATAGACATTATTTTATTATTAATATTATATGAGCATGCAGTTTGATAGATAGCATTTGAAATTTGTTGCCTCGAATGTGCAAAATCAAAAGCACGAAAAGTAAGAATTCATTTATTTAGTTGCCAATCATTATCAATATAATGAGCATTAATAGTAATAAAACAATTACTACCTAGACAAGATATAAGAAGTTAAAGAAACTCTTGCATTTAAAAGAGAGTGTTTCAATTAAATTTTGTTTCATTGCTAAAAAGTTTGTCATAACTACTCTTCTAAATGTACGCCTACTAGTTCTTCTATAAATAGGTTGTAGAGTTAATTAACATATTATTCTAAATTATAAGATTCACAAAAACTAAAAGGTAATTCATCCTGAACTATCCATCTTATAAGTAATTTTCTCTGATTTTTATGATTATATGCAAAAATACCTGCAAGTGATCCCCTTTTATATTAAGAGTACTTTGCATACAAGAATCTTGCATCCTATGAGTCTCTTGATGTCTTTTTAAATGCCCTGTTCCTACAGTACTACTACAACTATAAAGTTTTGCACATTTTCTATATTTTGCTTTGAAGACTCTATCAACCATAACTCTATTAAAATCATTCCAAACATCACTAGACCTTTTACGAAAAGAGGTTTGACCTTCACTCCGTTCACTAACACTGGCTCTAGAAGGAACTTGGGATTAGTTTCCTCTTCCTCATAAACAGAGGGCATGCCAAAATGACTTTCGTCATAAGATGCCATATCTAAAATTTTAAATTAATGAATGCAAAAAAAAAAAAACTAACCACAATAAGGAATTAAGAAGAGGATCAAAGGTAGAGTCGTGGAGCCGAGATTTGTAAGCTTCCTCTTGTGCTCTCGCCTCTCAACAAGAAGTGACCTCATTTCTCTTATACTTTAAACTTCTCAACAAGAATCTCCTCTTGTGTAGCACCTGAACACTTGTTAGAGTACTTACTAGAACACTTGTAAACTAAAAATAAAATTGCTAGAGCACTTGCTAGAGGAGAGAAATAGTAGTAAGAAGAAGAGAAGAGTTGATTTGGTGTGATGAAAACGAGGAAAAAATAGGGTATTTATAGGAATATTTTTTTTTCAAAATAACTCTATTTCTAGCCATTTTATGGCTGTTGGGGGGTTAAAATGGTCAAACCCCCTCCTCTCCCAACTAGCCGTTTCTAGCCACTAGAAACAGCTAGCTAGGCCATGCCCAGGCCGGACCCATAGCGGGTCATGCCTGATAGAGATATAGACTAAAAGATATACTTTATGTTATGTCTTTACATTTTTAATGAGAATTCATTTTGAGCAATGTGTGCCATTTACCATATATATGTGCATGTGTCTAGTATTTACAAAGAGTATTTGATCTAGTGTGTAGAGTACGGCTTACACACAGAAGACTAGATCATCGGTTCTTTTGGAATACAAGTTTATTGTTCACAGTTTTAGATGGAATTGGACACACCATCAGTAGAACTGTAGCACAAATTTTTAGTAGGTCTGTCTTGACTACGGGGAATGGTTTATTCTAACTATTTGTGCTAGTATACTTTGTGTGTATTGAACAGGACCCAGTTGAGTTAATTATTTTATACTGACTTTATAAAATAATTTAAAACTCATGAATATTATGATTACTTATGCTCTTAATCTGAATTCTATTTCTAGACACGTGATGTAGTGATTATTGCTTTGATTACACATAGAGTGAGATTCTATATAAGTCAATAAACTCAGTGGGTTGGGCAATAACATTATATATATGGTGAATATTAATAGTTGAAGGAATCCACGTCCTGTTAATTTGAATTGATGATATCCCCTTGAGAAAGCTTATAAGTTTTGATTGTATCAAATCTTGCAAGTGGATTTTGAATCCGATACATCAAATAAGTTAAGTGGATAAGTCTCAAGGATAATAACAGCCAATTAAATTATATTATCAATATTTAAATTTAATTGGTGGATATCTGTAATCTTAACGTGGGGAGATAATAAGTATTTAATATTAAGGCTCGAAAATATAAATTCGAATGTGATTAGGAGTACAATTATAATTCTTTAGTGGAATGAATTGTAATTTACGTAATTGAATCCTAACCCGGGATAGGATTAGGAGATTTAATTACGTGGGAAGTCCTTTTCATATTTGCCTATTGGTCCCTGTTGTAGCCCTATAAATACCCTCTCAGTTGGTTGCTAGGGTTAACGTTTTTGAGAAAAAAAAAAGAAGGCCGAGAGATCCCACCATCTTGTGAGAGAAGAAAGGTATTTTCGGGAATACGGCGGAAGGCTAAAAGGTAGAGGTCGAGCAATCGAATCAAAGTATTCTAAGGTTCGAATCTGAAGGTATAATCTTATACTCATATATTAGAATGGTAAAAGTTTTTTGTATTACTCATATACGCTATAGTCGTGATCTTGGGGGTATTCCGCGCTCCCCAACAGTGCCTGGCATGGCCCAAGGCTGAGCCATGCCTAGCATGGTCCATGGCGAGTCGTGCTCAGCATGGCCTAGTTCAAAAGATCGTGGGTCATGCCGGACAAAAAAAAAAATTCTCGGCCTTGCTCGGCAAGATCAAAAATTTTTTTTTGGCTAAGTGGCCCTGGCTATTCCGGGCAAAAAGAAAAAAATTCTGAGCCATGCTCAGCACGGTCAAATTTGTTTTTTTGCACGGCGGCTTGGGCGTGCTGCTGCTGGTGCTCTTGCTTTTTTTTTTTTTTGCATACCAAAGTTATCTTATTATAATCCTAAAAAATAAAAATGAAAAACATACAGAGGGTGCGCGAAGCGTATAATGCTAAGAAAAAAGGGATAGTATTTGAAGATGGAAATAAATGACTGAATGAAAAGTATATAAAGTTGATAACTATGAAAGTTTAAATGTTACATTGTTATTTTCTTTATCTGATTATTTAGCTAGATTTTTAGAACGTGTTTCTTTGAATGAAAAAAAAAA
>UESW01002479.1:164465-182833 GCA_900491605.1 Calamus simplicifolius | reverse complement strand
TGAATGAAAAGTATATAAAGTTGATAACTATGAAAGTTTAAATGTTACATTGTTATTTTCTTTATCTGATTATTTAGCTAGATTTTTAGAACGTGTTTCTTTGAATGAAAAAAAAAAAGCATACTAAAATATAAAATGTTAATTAAGAGGGAGAAAGAAATGATCAATTGGAAAAAGCATGGGGAGTTGACAGCCAAAAAAAAAACATAGGTGTTCCATTTTTATTTTCTTTTTATTTACATAACTAGATTTTTAGGGTGACTTTCTTTTTAAAAATATTTCAAAAAAAGCAGGTGACTGCTAAAAAATCATTGATATTGCGAGTTAATTTTTTTTTAATATTTGCTTACATAACTTAACATATGATTTTCAAAAATTTGATGTGGATGGAATTTTTCAAGTCGAATCAATTATTGTTATAACTTTTAAACATATTGTTTTCTTATCATAGTATATAACAAGGAGTTGATAGGTGCCTTATGAATTGAAATATTTGATTCCATATAAGCAAATTGCATAAAATTCTATTGAATATTCTATATTTATCATGCATTGTTCTTTCAACATTAATCACATTAGTTACATTGCATTATGATCTTTGGTTACAAAAAAAAAAAGAGAGAAAAAAAAGACTAGTGCCGTTTATAGGGTGCCTTGTATAAAGAAGTGTCTTCAATTTTGTCAATTAGATAACTACTTTAAATAAAGTTTTCGATCATGCCCATTTTGATTGCATGCCTTTTGTATATATGATTGATAAATCACTGCAATATTTTTTTTTCTTGTATGGATTGAAAGGATGATAAAATTATATACAAGGCTCATTTAAGTTACATTAGCATTATTTTTCATTAAATTATCCTATCCACCTCTAAGCTATGGTACATGTAAGAAAGAGCTATCTTTATACTGGCCATTTGTATGAATTGACAATTAAACTTGCATAAAATAATATACTCAACTCAATTCATCAAACCATTTTTTTCAACTTGCATAAAGTAATATAAATTATAAAATAAATTTTGCCAAAAAATTATACTGACATGTGTGCAAATAAGAGCAATAGGGGAATTGGTTGTGGGACGGCATTACCTATGGATGCTCTCATACTAATTTGAAATTGTCACATGTTGCCGAAGCCAATTCAACGCTCTAGCATAAGGCTAAAGAAAGAAAGCAGGGCAAATTAGTTATTTGACATCTAATAAGAAAATTTTTATATATGTTTGAAGGTTAGGGCTCAAATCAATCGGGCATGAATCATATTTTCAATTTTGTTTAATAGATATAGATGCAAATTAGATATAAAATTTTATATTCATATATATATATTTTTTATCGTTGATACAATTATAAATAAGATATTAAAAGTATGGAGTTGTTATTCAATTAATTTTTCTCCCATCCGAGATAGTAGCATAGCATTGGGATGGCGCCCGCATCGATTATCCATGCATATTCGTCTAACTTAGTTGTCGTTCAACTACGGTGCCAAAATCGCATGAAAAATTATCGTGTCCAATGGCGCTTGGCGAAATGAACGCCTCGATCGGGTCGCAGGGCAAGAAATTTCTCGCATTTTGGCGATACGCTCAGTCATGATGGCTATACTTGGTCAAGCAGTGCCGGTCAAAACGGCGAAGCGGCATCAAGATTCCAAACGCCTGGCGTACTGACTCACCCCGCTGCGAAAGCGAACTCGCTTCACTACTTGGCGAACCTACGTCTCGCTTTAGAAGCCCGGATCCAGATCTCCGCCACAAAGAAATGAACGAAATCTATTCCAGTTCCATTCCCTTTGATTTTTCATTTTATGAATCAACTGCTTGACGACGATTAAGAAAGAAAGAAAGGGCAATGCAAGGGCGGCCGCTGCTCAGCCGGTCGGCGAGCCTTCGGGCGGAGAGCCTGGGCCAGAGCGCGCTTCAGCTCGTGGCCAACCTCTTCTTTGCCCTCTTCGTCCTCGGCGTCCTGGCCTTCACCGTCATCGCCGCCACCTACCACCCCGACGACCCCCTCCTCCGTCCCTCCTCCAAGCTCACCTCTTTCCTCACTTCCACCTCCTCCGCCACCTTCCGCTCGGACGACTCCGTCCTCTGCACTCCGCACTGGCGAGGACTTCCTCAATGCGTCCTCCGCCTCCGACGATGACCCCTCTCCCGCCATCCGCCTCTCCGACATCCCCTCCGCTGCCGCCGGCGACTGCGATGACAAGGGCGGCCCGATCGACTGCAAGGACCCGGAGGTCTACCACGTTATGATGCAAGCCGCCATCGAGACATTCCGCAACAACCACTTCTACCGCTTCGGCAAGCCCTCCTCCGGCGCCGGTGACGGCCGCACCTGTGACATGGCCTGCCGCTTCCACCCCAAGGACGCCAAGCGTGCCGCCTTCTACAAGGACTACCTGTATGTAACCCTAGGTAACGTGACAATTCTTCTTTGCCAATTTGCTGTCACTGTTGTCATTTTAAAGATCCAGAACAATCTAAAGAGTCACCGTTAAAGACTCACTGCAAGTTAGGGCTCCATTTAGTTCCACAAGTATAACTTAGCTAATAGTTGACTTAATTAGCTAGCCTCGTTGTCACCCTTCTTTGCCTTTTCTTGTTGTTTGAATTTTTAAACTTTTTAATCAATAATTTTGCAATCTATTAAATCATCTAGACAAAATTCTTAACTAGGCGATAACCTACCGCACAATTATCACATTCCGGCATCCGTCCCTCAAAGTTAATTTTACCTCTGATTTGTGGGACAACCTCTGTATCCCTTCCCCTCCCCAAAATAAAATAAAATAAAATAAAATATGATGAACACCCATAGAACGTTTTGTAATCTTCTTCATTATATCTCAAACCAACTTTTAATCGGAGGGGGGGAGGAGGGATGGAGCTCATCCCTCACGGTCCCCCCTACACACACACACACAAAACCCCGAAGAAAGCCTCGCATGGAGTCGCCTCTATTTATTTCCCATTTATAGCAAGTTAACACTAAAGCCTTTTAAACGTGCTGGGCTGGCTTCAACTTCTCTCTGGGCCATGTGCAGGCGTGGGATTTGGCCTCGTTTTACTAATTATCACAAGTTCCTGGCTATATTGGGTCTACAAGAAAAGCAAGCTCATTAGGCTCAAAGAGAAGTTCTTTCGACAAAACGGGGGCTATTTATTGCAACAGCAATTTTCTTCGGCCGAGAGCATCAGCCACGCAACAAAATTATTTATGGCAGAGGAGCTCAACAAGGCAACCAACAACTACAATGAGAACAGAATTCTTGGTCGAGGAGGATCTGGTACAGTTTATAGAGGAATACTCTCCAATGAGAGTGTAGTTGCCATCAAGAAATCTAGAATAACAGAAGATGGGGGTCAAAGTGAGATTGAGCAGTTTATAAATGAGGTGGTCATTCTTTCCCACATCAATCATAGAAATGTTGTGAAGCTCTTAGGATGTTGTCTTGAGACTAAAGTCCCCATGCTGGGTTTATGAATTTGTGCCTAATGGAACACTTTCCCACCATATCCATGATGAGAGTTGCAGGTTATCGCAATCCTTGGCAAACCGTCTAAGGATCGCAGCTGAGACAGCAGGAGCATTAGCCTACTTGCATTCTGCTGCTTCCATGCCCATCATTCACAGAGATGTGAAGTCCACCAACATACTGCTAGATGACAATCTCACCGCTGAAGTCTCTGATTTTGGAGCCTCAAGATTTGTTCCATTCGATCGAAATGGTCTAACGTCATTAGTGAGGGGAACCCTGGGGTACCTAGATCCTGAATACTTGTACACTTCCCAGTTCACTGATAGAAGCGACGTCTATAGCTTTGGAGTAGTTCTAGTCGAGCTTTTAACGGGCAAGAGGCCCATCATAATAAGCAGATCTGCTGAGAAACAAAATCTTTCCATGCATTTTGTGTCTCACTTAAAGGAGAACAGACTTTTTGAGATTTTGGAGGACCGAGTGATTGATGAAGGATCACCAGAGTTGCTTGTAGCAGTTGCCCAGCTCGCCAGGAGATGTCTCAAACTAAAGGGTGAGGAAAGACCAACAATGAAAGAAGTTGCAATAGAGTTGGAAGGGCTGCAAAAAATGGAGGTGCACCCTTGGGTTAGAGAGAACAACGAGGAAGGTGAAAGCTTGCTAGGTGAAGCCAGATTCTCTAGCGCTGATGCTACATTTGATGCAGGAGATTCTTCCACACAAGTTGTGCCATTCAACATTATGAGGTGATTTCTTTGCTTTACTAGCTAGGTCATGACATAGACGGCCATTGAGTAATTTCATTTCTGTTTTGCCTAGTGCCGGAGTGCTAGCCCTAGTCATGTGCACGATTATTAACACACAATGATTTTACTCCTCAATATTTATTAAATAATAATAATTTCTATTCGTGCTTCGTATCATAAATTAAATTTTTTCATTTGTAACTTTACTTTGAAAAAAAAGATAAATCTTTCATCTAACTTTCCTCCTTCCTTCTCTTAATAAAATATATGTATATACTTTCAATAAAAATAATAATAATAAATTTATAAATATAAAAATATTATAGAAATCAATGGTGCAAAAATATATTTCTAATCCACCTATGTTAGTAGGCATAATTATAAAATAGACTCCAGCACCATTCTCATCTACGTAACAAGTGGAAAATTATCATTTCAGGATGGAACACGATGATTCCCAATGTTACCGGTGGAAATTATGAGCTCTTAAAGTTCACAAGCCGTTATTGGATTTATTTAAAGCTTTCGATAACTTTCGGTTTGCGGGTTAAAATTAGAAATTGGGATCCCCAGAAAGCTACTATAAATTGGGATCCCTAGAAAGCTACTGCCCTCGGACCGTCTTTATCTTTCAAGGGAATTTCTATCTACACCCACAAAATTATTCTCTGCACACACTTACAAAAAAGAAAAAACCCAAATTACCCTAATGCGTAATGACCTTCTTACCCTTCTAATTTCTCTCTACACCAACCTGATCAAAACCCCTCCCGCCTACCCTCCCAACCTTACCCCCTCCCTCAATGTTGCAAAAATCCTCTCTGTTACTAGGCTCTAAACATCTTTGTGAGAAGAGTTTGTAGCCTTCATTTTAATCATGGAGAAGCAATCAGCAATTTAGGAAGGCTACGAACGAAAAGGTTCATTTTTTAACATCTTTCGAATTTTTTTTTCCCGAATCGTGTTTCGTTCGGTTTATCAAGGCTGAACAAAACACCACTGTTCGGTCCTAATAGGCCGAACGGAGCTCTTCTGTTCGGCCACATTGGGCCGAACAGAAGGCTTGTGTGACCGAATAGAAGCCTCTGTTCGGCCACATAGGGCCGAACAGAAGCTGTTTGGCCACACAAGGCCGAACATAGGGTAGATTTTTGGCCCTGTGTGACCGAATATTAGGTAGGCCGAATGAAAGCTACATGGGCAAATATAAATTTAACATAATTTTTTGCCCATGTAGGCTGATGCTTCAACCGAATGCAGCATTGGCATTGAATGTGTGATGGATTACATAAATAAATTTATAACTTACGATGTATGATAATTTTTATCGCAATTATTTCTGACTGAGCAATGTGTAAAACTGTCTACTTACTCATATTAAACATTTTAATGTGTAGATATTCAAGAGTAGATAAGAGTTGTGTAATTAGTGTCAAGAAGCTGGGAGGAGGAATGGATTTATTATTGTAATTAAAACATCTGATTCGAATAGCAATATTATGAAACCAAGAATTAAATTTGGTTGCAAGAGGAGCGGTATCTATAGAAGCATAACGTACAGGAAAAGGAATTAAAGAAGAGGGCCAGTGGCACAAAGAAGTGTGGATGCCCTTTTGCATTAAGAGGAAGGAAATTTGACAGATGATTGGATATTTGAGGTTATTTGTGGAGTGCACAATCATCCGACTGCGAAGCATTTCGAGGGGCACTCATATGCTGAAAGATTATCTAAGCATGAGACTTCATTGTTAGTGGATATATCAAAAAGTTTGGTTTGTCCAAAGAATATATTGTCCACATTGAAGCAAAGGGATGCCCACAATGCTACGATAATGAAGATGATCTACAATGCACGTCAGAGGTGTAAGGTTGTAGAGAAAGCTGAAGATCATAGATACATCTTCTGAGTAAATTAGCTGAGGCTAAATACATTGAGTGGCATAGGAGTTGTAGTAATATTGATGTTGTGTGTGACTTATTTTGGGCACACCCTGGTAGTATAGATTTGTTACATGCATTTCCTCGTGTTTTGATAATGGATTGCACATACAAGATGAATAGATATCGTCTTCCTCTCTTAAAGATTATGGGTGTGACATCAACTGACCTCACATTTTCTATTGCTTTTGCATACATGAACTCTGAGCGGAAAGATAATTATACATGGGCATTAGAGAGATTGCGCAATGTCATGGATGCTGATGTTTTGCATGAGCTGATAGTTACAGATAGAGACTTTGCTCTATTGAATGCAATTAAGAGGGTATTTCCTACAGCTGTATATTTGTTATGTAGATGGCATATTAGTAGGAATGTTTTGGCCCAGTACAAAAGATTATTTGAAATGAAGGAGAAATGAGATAAGTTTATAATGAGTTAGAATGTACTGGTGTTGTCTTCCACAGAAGACAAATATAATGACCACTGGAGTGCACTCCAGAGAAAGTTCAGTACCTATCAAGATACTTTACGATATGTGTCAGATACTTGGCTGAGCAAATACAAGAAAAGATTTGTTGTGGCATGGATGGACGCATATAGGCACTACGGGAATGTAATAATAAATAGGTATCATAAAAAATTGATTGCTTTTAATAACTTTTGAATTTGGTATGAGTCTTTGTTATCTAACTTTGATCTAATTTATTTACTTTACTAGGGTTTAAAGTGCACATGCAAGGCTAAAAAGATAGCTTGGTTCAAGCTAAGGGACTTTTGAGTTATCTTGGATAAAAATACATGGTTTGATTGAGTTGCAGTACAGTGACATTAAAGCCTCATTCGAGAAGAGTTTGACGGTCATGCAATATAACTTTAAGCTTGCTGAATTCAAATAACTATGAGGTTTTATATCTATAAATGCATTAAATCATATCTGTTGACCCAATTGTTTATTTTGATGATTAACAAAACTATTTGATTATAACATTTGAAGTTACTAATGATTTTGATTAAGTTTTTCAGTTTATGATTTGATTCATTAATCAAAATCACTAGACAAATCAAATTCTAGTTCGAATCTAATGTCAAGGTAAGATTGCAGACATTAGAGTCGACACATGGAATCGTAGAGTCGACTCCGGAAATCGGCACAGACTTAGAGTCGACACCTGGACTGTTAGAGCCGACTCCAACAGAAAAGACAAAACAATGGTATTTCTGGCCACGACTTAGAGTCGACTCCCGGACTGTTAGAGTCGACTCTAGAAGATTTTTGTGTCGACCCCAGAAAAGTCAGAGACGACTCCAGATTGAGCGGATTGGGGATTTTCGATTTAGAGCCGACTCTAGAAAAGTTAGAGTCGACTCCAGATTGTCAGATACGACTCCAGAACTATCAGAAAGCCTCTAAACTCTACTTTTATCTTTTTAATCTCAACGGTTATTACCATATTTGGTTCTAATCCTTCTTACACTTGTTTCTAATGGATAGTTTTTAGCTATTTATGGATTAAGAAGATCTATAAGAAGGGGTTTTCTGTTGTATCCGAAAAAGAGAGAGACAAGAATAGAGAAAAACCTTTGAAATCCATCAGAAAATCAAAAGAGAAAAGAGGGAAGATTCGAAAGGAAAGATTATACTGATTCCCCAAAAGAAAAGAGAGAGATTTCAAGCTTTCGTGGTTTCATTTTGAAGAAATCTCAAGAGAAGAAGCAAGCCCTAGCTTTTTGATCTTCGGAGCTTCAAGAGCATACTAAAGGAAGATCCACTCAAGAGAAGAGAAGAAGCAAGCCATCAAGATCTGCAAATCAGGCTTTGATTCCTATCTCTTTATTCTTGTTCAATTATTGTATATTTGCTAATTGGAGGAGCTTTTAAACTTGTAAAAACGTTATTGTTTGCTGGGTCAATTGGAGGATTGATTCCGTTGAGGCTGTTAGCCTTGTGCAAGCAGTTTGCTTGTGTTGTAAGGTTGTGTGCTGGTGAGCCTTGAAAACCAGCTGGGTTCTTTGTGCACCCGAAAACAACAAGTTTGAGTTGTGAGTTTGCAAAACAACTCTACTGTAATCAGATTGATTATAGTGTGGACCCAAGAGGTACTTGGGAGTGGATGTAGGTGTAGGTACATCGAACCACTATAAAACTTCTTGTGTTTGCCGTGATTATTTCTTGTCTCTTACTCTCTATTCTTGCATACTCTGTTTTAATTCGTATACATCTAAGTTTTCACTTCCGCTGGGGGATTATTTTTAAAAGGAGTTTAATTTTTGAAAAACCCAATTCACCCCCCTCTTGGGTTGCTATCTGGACCAACAATTGGTATCAGAGCTAGTGCTCATTTGATTTGATCTAACGATCAAGAGTCAAAGATCCACATGGCAACTCAAGCTGGTTCATCTTTTTTCGAAGGCCAATCTACTAATAGACCACCCTTGTTTAATGGTTTAAACTATGGTTATTGGAAGGCTAGAATGAAAATCTTCATTCAAGCACTTAACTATGATCTATGGAGCATTATAGTCAATGGATCACACACACCCACTGCTAGAATAATGGCATGGAGATTCCTAAACCGGAAACAGAATGGGATGAACAAGATAAAAAATTGGCACAACTTAATACCAAGGCAATGAATGTTTTGTATTACTCATTAGATGTAAATGAATTCAATCGTGTATCTATTTGCATTTCTGCTAAGGAAATCTGGGATAGACTTGATGTTACCCATGGGGGAATAAATCAAGTCAAGGAATCCAAGATTAACATGTTAGTTCATAAGTATGAATTGTTTAAAATGGATGCATGTAAATCTATTTCTGATATATTTACTAGATTTACTGATATAGTTAATGGTTTAAAAAGTCTTGGTAAATCTTATGATAATTCTGATCTTATGAGGAAGGTTTTGCGTTCTTTGCCTAGGACTTGGGAAGCTAAAGTAACTGCAATACAAGAGGCAAAGGATCTAAGCACCCTATCCCTGGAAGAATTATTGGGATCCTTGATGACTCATGAGCTTCAAGTTAAGCAACATGTTGATGATGATGAGTCAAAGAAAAAGAGGACTATGGCTCTTAAGATTTCTGAATATATGGAAGAGCTTCATGAATCTGAAGATGAAAGTGATGATGAGGACATGGCACTCATCACAAGGAAGTTTAAAAGATTCATGAAGAAGAAGTTTGAAAAGAAAAAGCCCTTTGCTAGAAAAGATGAGGACAAGGGCAAAGAAAAAGAAGTTATCTGTTTTGAATGCAAGAAGCCGGGACACTTTAAATCTGAATGTCCACAACTAAAGAAAGGCATCCGGAGATTCAAAAAGAAGGCAATGATGGCCACATGGAGTCTGCCTTCAAATCTCAGCTTTCAACTCCTCATTGCTAGGTACACAAAGTCTGCCTTCAAATCTCAGGGATCCATCATCCATTACATAAAATCCACTCTGAACTCCTGACTGAACAGCAACCTTAATTCTTTGAAGATCTGGATCTTCCATCTGGGAGGACTTAATTTTGTCAACAAGAGTCGGCTGAAGAATAAGTGCAGCAACAAGTCCATCAGACTGCTGTACTCTCAGTCCAATCTCCCACCTCTCGAGGTCCTTCAGAATGTGAGGCTGGGAGGTAAGCATAGCAGCTAACTCAGAAGAGGTCTTCCTACTCAAGGCATCAGCCACAACATTAGCCTTCCCAGGATGATAATGCAGATTCAGATCATAGTCCTTCAGAAGCTCCAACCACCTTCTCTGCCTCAAATTGAGCTCCTTATGTATGAAGATATATTTTAGACTCTTATGGTCTGTATACACATCACACGACACCCCGAGATAATGCCGCCAAATCTTTAAAGCAAAAACCACCGCAGCTAATTCAGATCATGAATAGGATAATTCTACTCATAAGGCTTCAGTTGTCTGGAGGCATAAGCTATCACCTTTCCACTCTGCATCAGAACGCATCCCAATCCTTTTCGAGAGGCATCAGTATAAAGTGTAAAACCCTCAGATCCTGACGGAAGAACAAGGATGGGAGCTGACACTAATCGCTGCTTTAACTCCTGGAAACTTTTCTCGCACTCCTCTGTCCAATCAAACTTTACTCGCCTCTGGGTTAAGCGAGTTAGAGGTAGAGCAATGCTAGAGAAGTCTTCCACAAATTTACGGTAATATCCAGCAAGTCCCAAGAAACTTTTGACTTCGCCACATTGGAAGGTCTGCACCAGCTAATAATAGCATCAATCTTTTTCGGGTCCACAGAAATGCCGTCAATAGAGATTATATGACCCAAGAAAGATACTTGGTCCAACCAAAAATCATACTTCTGCAACTTGGCATAGAGCCTCTTCTCCCTAAGAATCTGTAGCACCATCCTCAAGTGATCCTCATGCTCCCTGTGACTCTTAGAATAGATCAAAATATCATCAATGAAGACCACTACAAACTGATCCAAATATGGCTTAAAGATTCTATTCATCAAGTCCATGAATGCTGCCGGGGCATTAGTCAATCCAAATGGCATCACTAAAAATTCATAATGGCCATATCTGGTTCTGAATGCTGTTTTAGGCACATCTCCCTCCTTGACTTTAAGCTGATGGTAACTTGACCTGAGATCAATCTTCGAGAATACTCGGGCTCCTTGGAGTTGATCAAACAAGTCATCAATCCTCGGCAAAGGGTATCTGTTCCGCACTGTTACCTTATTAATTTCCCGGTAATCAATGCATAGCCGGAGACTGCCATCCTTCTTCTTAACAAATAGAACTGGAGCACCCCAAGGGAAAACACTGGGTCTAATAAATCCCCGATCTAGGAGCTCCTGCAACTGATCTTTCAATTCTTTTAACTCAGCCGGGGCCATGCGGTAAGGAGCCTTGGATATAGGCCCAGTTCCAGGAATTAAGTCAATGGAGAATTCAACCTCCCGATCTGGGGGCAAATCAGTCAATTCATTAGGGAAAACATTAGGAAATTCTCGAGCTACAGGAATATCCTCCAACTTGATCTCCTCCTTTTGAAGATCCTTAACAACAGCAAGGAATCCTTGACCACCACTCAATAAATACTTTCCAGCCTGTAGCGTTGAAATGGACACAGAGGCTAGATGTGACTGACCCCCAGTAAAACTGAATTCAGACTGATTTGGAATTTTGAAATTGACAATTTTCCTGAAACAGTTTACTGAAGCATGATAGGAGGCTAACCAATCCATGCTAAGGATAACATCAAAGAATTTCAATGGAAGGACAAAAAGATCAGCATATAATCTCATATCCTCAATGATAATCAAGCAGGATTTGCATACTGTGCCAACTTTCATAATATCACCATTTGGAAAGGCAATGAGCAACTCATGGTCTAGAGATTCAGGTGTCAATGATGTATTCTTGCTAAGATAGGTGTCAGATATAAATGAATGCGTGGCACCCGGGTCAATAAGTGGTTGAGCATACGCAGTGCCAACTTTAATCATTCCTGGATATAAGTAAATTTTGTTTTAACATCAAAGATTTAACATTTAATCTAATGATCTAGTAATTACCAATACATTGCGCTAGAAAAGGTATTATACTAGGTATGTATTTAAATGGTTTACCTATCACCACAGAATTAGAAGCGGCAGCATCCTGCTGAGTGAGGTTGAAGACTCTACCCTGGGTCCTCTGTGGCTGCTGCTGCTGCTGAATCAACCCTTGACTAGAAGAGCACTGCTGAGTCTTCTGAAGGGGACAGGTAGCCATTTTGTGATCA
This sequence comes from Calamus simplicifolius, assembly GCA_900491605.1. Classification (NCBI taxonomy): domain Eukaryota; kingdom Viridiplantae; phylum Streptophyta; class Magnoliopsida; order Arecales; family Arecaceae; genus Calamus; species Calamus simplicifolius. The sequence continues at coordinate 170,909 of UESW01002479.1, read as the reverse complement.
GTCCTCCCGCAGAGGTAGCAGGCACCCGACACACCACGGCAAGGCCTTCCTGGGTGAAAACTCCCACAGCGAAGGCAACGTGTCTCTCTATTCCTCTGTCCTGCTGGAGCCTGCTGCGCACCTCTCTTCCTGACCTGGGTTGGGGTTGGCCCGCAATAGGCCCCTTTTTCTTCCTCTGCTGCTCCCAATCCCTCTGAACTGTATTCATATCTCTCTCAATTACCAAAGCCTTATTCACCACAACACTATAGGAATGAAGCTCAAATGCATTGACTGCCTACATCAGTCTGGGTCGCAGCCCCTCTGTAAATCTGGTGATCTTGGCCATTTCATTAGTCACAATACTTGGAGCAAAGCGGGCCAATCTGGTGAACTCAGCTTCATATTGGGCCACAGAAAGATTCCTTTGCTCCAACTTAAGAAATTCTGATTCCATCCTCCTTTGTACACTCCTGGGAAAGTACTTGTCAAAGAATATCTCCTTAAACTCTTCCCAAGACATAACCTGACCACCCCGATGCTGCTCCTCAACTAGCCACCAGTCATAAGCCTCCTCCTGGAGAAGATAAGTAGCAAATCTGATCCGCTCCAACTCCTGGCTACCATGGGCAATAAAAGCCTTCTCCATATCTCGCACCCATCTTTCAGCATCAATAGGGTTGTTAGAACCAGAGAAAGGAGCAGGGGAAAACTTCTTGAAATCTGCAAAGCTACGGCCAATCCCTACCCAGGGTTGAGGTGGAGTAGGCTGGGTCAATGGTGTGAAATGAGTAGTAAGTATAGTGGACTAAATTTGTGGAGCAGGAGGGACAAATAGAGTCTGTGGCATAGTGGAAGTAGGCTGCGTCTGCGGGACAATAGGGGTAGGCTGACTCTGCGGAACAGTGGGAGTAGGCTGAGTCTGCGGAGCAGGAATGGCAGATTGAGAGGAAAAAGCCTGATGAATTTGTTGTTGTATGTCCCGCATCGACTGTGCCATACCCGATAGAACCTGAAGCATCTCGGTCTGGAGTCGCTGATGATCAGTCCCAACAGGGTTGACAGGGGCAGCACCTCCAGTAGCATCCTGACCTCCTGGTTGACCAACATTTCCAACCTGGGAGCCCTCATCATTTTGTTGGCTCCTAGTGCGAGCCATTACTATCTCCTGATAAATTAGTTATTATAAAAATCATGATCAAACTTTTCATATCAGGCTCCCAAAACATAAGGTTTGAAATTCATATAAAGTGATAATTGTCTCAATGTCAACCTATTTGTTTGCCTAGGGTGTCATCATGTATGTGATCCTAAGGTCAATAACCTAGGCTCTGATACCACTAAGGCTGTCACGCCCCAGACCCAAACATTGGGCTAGGGTGACAACCCGCCGCGTGCCGGACACCCAAGGCGTCATAAAAATCTCGATATACGATTCAAATGAGGCAATAAATATGAAAACCAACCATAATACAAATGATAGTTATAAGTTTTGGGTTTCAAACCCTACACTCAAGTCATGCTAATAAAGTGGGCTACAACAAGCCCTACACACGACCATAATAGGATTACACCAATGCAATGGTTCTTATTTTATTTATTAGAAGCTCCATCAACTCCGAATATCCATCATCAACCCTGAGGCTCTGAAAAACATTGTGAAGGTTTAATGAGTTTACACTCAATAAGTAAGCCTATTATACAATCATATCATACTTGAATTATATTTAACATGCTATCAATATATGCATTTTGTCAACTTAACATAAATTGAACATTCGATAAGCATCAGGATATGCATTCTAGCAAACTCATTGTTTATGTAATTATAGATTTCCTATGTGTCCCACGGCCCTGCAATACCTCAATTAGAGCACATCCTCCATATGTGTGGCCATATAAAATTAACAGAACACATTGTACGATGTGTGGGGCCATACCATAACAGAACACACTCTACGATGTATGTGGCCATATGAAAATCAACAGAACACATTGTAAGACATGTGGGGCCATACCATAACAGAACACACTCTACGGTGTGTGTGGCCATATCATAACAGAACACGTCTACAATGTGTGGGGTCATATCATAACAGAATACATCTCCAGTGTGTGGCCAAATCATAACAGAACACAGCTATAATGTATGGGCCATAGTAAAGGAGAACCGCGGCGACCCATATAAATCTATTTAACACTTTCATCACAATTACATCATGCATCTGTATCTCACATTACCTTACAGTGGTTTGCACAGTACTAGGAAATGCATATAGTCACCTCAATATAAACATATCGTACAGGCAATCACATTTCTGGCATATACATCAATAAATCATTTCTTACAATATTACCAATCACTATAATCATATAATTGTTCATTTGTAATCCACATTTCCATGCTACATAGACAATTCAGATAATTTCTATTTTCTTCTTATTTATAAAAATACATGCAAACTGTATATACTTAATTTATTAATTAAATAATTATTAAATTTGCATAATAGTCTTACTTACCTCCTATGCAAAATTCAAATGATGCGCCAACTAATCAGATGTCTGGGCACCTACAGGATCAATGTACATAATTAATTCACTGAAATCTAATTAATAAAATGACCCTTAAGACCCTACCCAGACTAGTTCACGGGCCCAACTTTGGGCTCGAATATCTCCCACTATACACACCCAATTGGGGAAGTAAAAATACCCCAAGAAACTAGAATTAACCCAGATTCTAGCCATATAATTTTCTTGCTAATCTCGGCCCGTTACGGGGCCCAAAAACCAGTTCCAAAATTACTCACAGCACGGCCCAGAAGGCCCAGACCAGGCCGGCCCAGTCGGCCCATGGACAAACCCCTTCCCCCTGCTCCCCTGTTTCGCCTGAAACAGGGGACACCAATCCGGCCGGCGGCCAGGGCCGCCGCCGGCCTAATCCCGTCTGGCTCGGCCACGGAGGCCGGGCCGGAGCCGGCCGCGGCTCCTTCCCCACACACTCTCTCTCAATTTCTCTCCCTCTCTCTCTTCTCTCTTCCTGCTCTCGCGTGAAAATCACCGCACCGGCATCGATTCCGGCCAAATTTGGGCCGGTTCGGCCGCCGTTGGCCGGACCAGAGCTGGCCGCCGCGCGGCCGGCCTCCCCTCTCTCTCTCTCCTTAATTCTCTCTCTCTCCCTCTCTTTCTTTCTTTCTGTTCCCGCGCTGTGCGCTCGGTGCCGGCGACACGGCCGGCCGGACCTCCACCGGACGCACGCCCGGTGCCGGTGGAGGTCACCGGCCAATCCACAGGCCCTCTCTCTCTGGCTCTCTTTCTCTCTCTCTTCCGGCTCTTTCTCTCTCTTAGGCTCTCTCTCTCTCTGGCTCTCTCTCTCTCTCTCTCTCTCTCTGTGGCAGGAAGAACATACCTGAGAATGATGCGCGCCAGGATGAAGGAAGGAGTCCTCCTCCTTCACATTTTAATCACCTGTGCGATGCCTCGGTTCGGGAGTTCCCGAAGACTAAACGTTTCACCTGGAGCAAAGCGTCAGCCAGGGAAAACCAACAGGCTAGAACCTGGTTCATCTGAACCAAACCTGGTTCATCTGAACCGGGTTACTACAGGGACCATCAGTCCCTGACCCATCTATTGTGGGACCATCTACTGCTAGACCTTCTGAGGCTAGACCAAGCACATATTCTTCACCTCCATCTCAGACAGCATTTGTTTCTGGGAGATTTTCTGATGAGCAGATTGGTCAGCTCAGAGCATTATTAGCTGAGTATGACAGTCAAAGAAGCAATGATATTTGTCAGTTGAGAAATGAGTTCAGATAGTTTAAGGAAGAGATCTGCTCTAAACTTGACTTGATTGCATCTACTTTGGATCGATCTGTGGATACCTTGTCATCTGAGCTTCATAAGATTTTTGAAAGATTGGAAGGGATCGCAGATGGATCGAGAGCTTATCTTAATGCTACTGGTCAGTTGAGAAGAGATATAGATTTTACTGTGACTATGATTGAAGATTGTCTTGAAGGCTTTAAGAAATCACAAAAGGATGAGATTATGGAGCTGATAGGTCATCTGAAGAAAATTATATACAAACATGTTTAATTGACCTTCTATTTCCTATTGTGATACCCTATCTAAGCCTATCCTACCCTAACCTCTTAGGATTTCTAGTTTACTATACTTTGATAGCTTGTATCTAGGATTTTCTACTTGATATAGTATCTTACTGTGAATGTATTTTGATAGACACATGTACTGCATCTTAAATTGAAATACAATTATCTTTTTTGCAAATATGTCTATGCGAAGCGATTATAATGAATGAAGTTTACTATCTCTATGATTGGATGAACCAACAACCTCGCTCTGATAACCTACATTATTATTTTTAAACTCACCTTATTGCTGATAACAAAAAAGGGGAGAGAAAAGTGTATATGCATAAAGGAGAGAGAAAATGAAAGAATATAAGATTTATAAATTAGCATATCTCAAAAGGGGAGAGATAAATTTATAAATTCTAATCAATTGGTATCAAATAATATGATCAATCGATTTCAGTTTATTTACATGTACCTTGCATAGGGGGAGTTATTTAATGCAGGGAGAGCTTAATGATTTTCTATGAAAAAGTTAAATCATCTTGATTGCTGTTTATAATAGAACTCAAGTATGTTTTTAAAGTTCATTTTGAAACTTGGCATCAAATTCTCTGTTAGGAAGTTTTAAAGGTCTATAATTCTTATCAAATATCTCAAAGTTTTTGTCATTAGAATGTTTGAGTTAACAAAGCTCATTAATCAAAATCACTAGACAAATCAAATTCTAGTTCGAATAATGTCAAGGTAAGATTGCAGACATTAGAGTCGACACATGGAATCGTAGAGTCGACTCGAAAATCGGCACAGACTTAGAGTCGACACCTGGACTATTAGAGCCGACTCCAACAGAAAAGACAAAACGATGGTATTTCTGGCCACGACTTAGAGTCGACTCCCGGACTGTTAGAGTCGACTCCAGAAGATTTTCGTGTTGACCCCAGAAAAGTCAGAGACGACTCCAGATTGAGCGGATTGGGGATTTTCGATTTAGAGCCGACTCCAGAAAAGTTAGAGTCGACTCCATATTGTCAGATACGACTCCAGAACTGTCAGAACGTCTCTAAACTCTACTTTTATCTTTTTAATCCCAACGGCTATTACCATATTTGGTTCTAATCCTCCTTATACTTGTTTCTAATGGATAGTTTTTAGCTATTTATGGATTAAGAAGATCTATAAGAAGGGGTTTTCTGTTGTATCTAAAAAAGAGAGAGACAAGAATAGAGAAAAACCTTTGAAATCCATCAGAAAATCAAAAGAGAAAAGAGGAAAGATTCGAAATGAAAGATTATACTGATTCCCCAAAAGAAAAGAGAGAGATTTCAAGCTTTCGTGGTTTCATTTTGAAGAAATCTCAAGAGAAGAAGCAAGCCCTAGCTTTCTGATCTTCGGAGCTTCAAGAGCATACTAAAGGAAGATCCACTCAAGAGAAGAGAAGAAGCAAGCCATCAAGATCTGCAAATCAGGCTTTGATTCCTATCTCTTTATTCTTGTTCAATTATTGTATATTTGCTAATTGGAGGAGCTTTTAAACTTGTAAAAACATTATTGTTTGCTTGGTCAATCGGAGGATTGATTCCGTTGAGGCTGTTAGCCTTATGCAAGCAGTTTGCTTGTGTTGTAAGGTTGTGTGCTGGTGAGCCTTGAAAACCAGCTGGGTTCGTTGTGCACCCGAAAACAACAAGTTTGAGTTGTGAGCTTGCAAAACAACTCTGCTGTAATCAGATTGATTATAGTGTGGACCCAAGAGGTACTTGGGAGTGGATGTAGGTGTAGGTACACCGAACCACTATAAAACTTTTTGTGTTTGCCGTGATTGTTTCCTTGTCTCTTACTCTCTATTCTTGCATACTCTGTTTTAATTCCTATACATCTAAGTTTTTACTTCCACTGCGGGATTGTTTTTAAAAGGAGTTTAATTTTTGAAAAACCCAATTCACCCCCCCTCTTGGGTTGCTATCTGGACCAACAATATCCTTGCCCAATCGAATCGAGCCAATTAAGTTGGGATTGATGAATCAGCTTGTGGGTATACTATTCGACGCACACATGGCTTATCATGTGCTCATAAGATTGTGTAGTACAGAATGAAAGGTCGACCTATTCTCCTTGACTGCATAAATCCTCATTGGAGAAAACTTGATATGGTGTCTGCTAAAAATGTGCAAAGTTTGAAGTTGAGCTGTGAACCATAGTTGGATATAATTGCCCAGAAATTCAAGTAGTTAAATGGGGCTTCTCAATTGCAAATGTTAAAGAAATTAAGAGAGATTGCAAGTCCAAATAGTACTTCTCTTGAAGAACCTCCAAAAAGGAAGACCGGTATACGTAGTCGTGCTTCATTGGAGGTTGATATGTCTACTCGC
>UESW01002479.1:95908-163320 GCA_900491605.1 Calamus simplicifolius | reverse complement strand
TATCATTACGATGCTGTGATATAAATTATTAATGGCATTTATATTACAGGAACGGGCTCCACTGAAGTGCATGAACCATGCTGCCAAGGTAGCTGAATGGCAGTGGTGGGAATCAAGGCAACCAAATAGGAAGTTCAGGGCAATCATAGAGCAGTCGGGCCTTATAGATCTAGTGCACTCCTCTTATCGGTTCACCGATAAGATTCTTGTCTCCGGCTTTGTAGAGAGATGGCAGCCCGAGACGAACACCTTCCATCTACCCTGTGGCGAGATGACTATTACATTGGACGATGTAGCCGCCATCTTAGGGATTACTGTCACGGGTTCCTCAGTGTCATGTGAGAGGATGAGCGATCGGGAAGCTGAGGACATCCTTGTTGAGCTATTGGGTGTGTCAGATACAGATGCGCGTCAGGAGGTTCTATCTGTACGTGGTCAGTCTGTTAGGTTAGAGTGGCTGAAGAGTCATTTTCACACTGTATCTGATAGAGATAGTCATCACAGGATAGAGTGTGCAGCGCGGGGGTATTTGCTATTTTTGATAGGGTGCACACTCTTTGTTGATAAAAGTGGAACGAGGGTGCCTATAGCTTATCTTGCTCTATTTAGGGATTTGGATAGAGTGAGATCATATTCCTGGGGTGCCGCTGCTTTGACTTTCTTGTACCGTCAGCTGGGGATTGCGTCTAGGGCATCAGTTAGACAGATCAGTGGATACATGACGCTGCTCCAGGCTTGGATTTATGAGCATTTTCCAGATCTCACTCCTCATCCATCCCTTGATTATACTGATGCGAGGCCCCGCGTGCAGCGTTGGCATCCTGGCACTCCATCACGTACCTCGATGGACCATTTAGTTGTTCTTCGTGAGTCATTGGACGTTTTGAGGGCCGATCAGGTATGTACCATGATGTGTCGCTTGTATATTTAAGTTTTTTTAATTTGCTATATATGACCTAGCTGGGTATTGTTTATATGTTGCAGGTCATTTGGGATCCCCATCGTCATCAGCGAGCTGATCGTCCGTTCCTAGACATTGCATTCTTCAGTGGATGCCTAAAGTGTATGGATGTCGTAGAACCCTATCATCCTGAAAGGGTTCTACGACAGTTTGGTCGGATACAGACGATCCCTCGCGCGCCACTAGCCCCTGCGCGAGCCAGTAGAGGACCGACAGCAGGATCGTACCGTATTGCATATGTCTTCTTGGATCAGTTATGGGAGGAGTGGGAGGATCACGTACTGAGCCAACGTCGTAGGAGCCATCCGGTTGTCCGACCATCGGACTGTGTTCCAGGATATATGGATTGGTATTCTCGTATCACGCACTTGGTTGTCCACCCCCCAGAGAGCCGATCCAGCATATATGATCGTGCACGAACTGAAGATGTTGATGTTGATCTTGACGTTTACCGGCGGCGCTGTGAGGATGCCATCAGCATTTGTACCAACACTCTAATATGGGTCGGGTGGAGATTGCATCATTTGGGACCGACTACATGTACGATGTTATGTCGCATATGGCTGATGTTCTGCAGGGTCAGCACATCTCGACTGTTGAGCCTGATGTGCCTGGACCTAGTCATGCGACACCTGATGTGCCTGGACCCAGTCATGCACGACCTGATGTTCCTGGATCTAGTCGGGCACCCACACAGCAGTATAGGCGTCGACGACGACGGGCTGGGGATTGATTGGGATGGGATTTGTATTACTTTTGCTTGTTACAAAGTCAATATTTTGTTATATGTAACATTCAAAGCAAATGAAATGAAATGAAAGTTTCAATTCCAAATTTTTTATCTTATTTACAAACATTTCATCCCTTGCCATTCCGTTTCATCCGTGCCATCCCGTGCCGGTACGTGCCGGGCCGCTTGTATTAACACCGCACAATTATCGCGCAAATCACATTGATTATATCTAAAATATAATGACATTTGTTATTGAAAAATATCAAAGGCCAATCAAAGGCGTGCCGTGCCAATGAAACGCTTGCCGGGCCAATATTACGCCTGGGCCATCAATTGCTACCCCGTGTCGATCTGCGCACCAGATGGCCGGGACCCATATCCTCCTCGACATTCCACTCAACCACAAAGCCCCGTGCCGGCCGTGCCGGCCCGTGCCGGTGGCGTGCCAAATTTTATTAAAGATTTTGAAATAACTCAATAAATCACTCATTTTAAAATTGGTTGAAAATATAATTTGAGTACCCTCTTGTCTGCGCACCCGACGGCCCGGGGACCATATCCTCGGACCCATTCCACACAACCAAATAGCCGCGTGCCGAATTAACCTCCGTTCGGTCTGACAGAGCCGAACAGAGGCAAACTGTTCGGCCCTGTGTGGCCGAACAAATTGCCTCTGTTCGGCCCAGTGTGGCCGAACAGAGGCAATTTGTTCGGCCACACAGGGCCGAACACGGTTATTCAGGGTAAAGGCCTGTGTTCGGCCCTGTGTGGCCGAACAAATTGCCTCTGTTCGGCCACACTGGGCCGAACAGAGGCAATTTGTTCGGCCACACAGGGCCGAACAGTTTGCCTCTGTTCGGCTCTGTCAGACCGAACGGAGGTTAATTCGGCACGCGGCTATTTGGTTGTGTGGAATGGGTCCGAGGATATGGTCCCCGGGCCGTCGGGTGCGCAGACAAGAGGGTACTCAAATTATATTTTCAACCAATTTTAAAATGAGTGATTTATTGAGTTATTTCAAAATCTTTAATAAAATTTGGCACGCCACCGGCACGGGCCGGCACGGGGCTTTGTGGTTGAGTGGAATGTCGAGGAGGATATGGGTCCCGGGCCATCTGGTGCGCAGATCGACACGGGGCAGCAATTGATGGCCCAGGCGTAATATTGGCCCGGCAAGCGTTTCATTGGCACGGCCCGGCACGGGATGGCACGAATGGAACGGGATGGCACGGGATGGAATGTTTGACATTGATCGAAGTGTATACAAACAATTTGCACACATAAGAAGATAAAAAAAATGATATTCAAAACTTTCATTTCATTTCAATTGCATTGAATGTTACATAAACAAAATGTTGACTTTGTAACAACCAATGCACTCTACAACTCAACAGTCTCGCTAAGTATTACATCGGACGATATATTTTCTCTGAACTGTTGAATCCTAGATTCATAAGAATTGGCCCATCCGGAAGCACAAGGTAAATGGTATTTTAACCAGTTGGTTGCTATTGGCGGTACTGGATGACCCGGCAACAAGAAAACCTACAAAGAGTAATCAAGTTTAAAAAATCGTCAAGAATAACAGCAATGTCTTAAATTTAATACCTCAACAAAGAGTAATATATTTAATACCTCAACAAAATGGTTGCTATTAACGAAGGCCACTGCAATGTCTTTACGGGATACAAGAGGAAGAGGCACGATCTGAGCGGTAAGAAAGTCAGACATTGTTGCAAGGAGAGGTGGTACAGGACAACATTGTAGCATGATGCTATAAGATGCCCCATATCTGGCATGGTCATCCACCGGTCATATGGCGGACAATCCTCAAAATATGATAATGCATGAGCGATCTCGTCAACCCTCCCCTCGACAGCATACAATGCGCGATAGTGCTCTATATGACAGTTCAACTCATGTAATAAATCCCTCCTGACACGTGGCCAATCTTCCTCTCCGAAGCCAAGTAAGTCAGCAATTGCTCGAATCCACAGTTGCCATCAGCTTTGACATCCTTGATGTGCTGGATGAATGCCCTCAACCCGTCTGGAAGTTGATTTATATAGATCATTGGCTTATGTGACCGGATTCGTTGACGAATAACCTACAAATTGTATTGAATGATATGAATTATATAAAATATAACGATAAGCTATATTAAAGAAAAGCTTCGTACCTTCTTCTTTGGCTGCCCCTTCGGCATCTGCATCCTTGGGATCCCTAAAATATTTTGCTGCGAACCAGGTGAATAACTATCCTGTCCAGATAGAACCAACTCAAATGCGGAAGGGTCACGGCGAGTAGAAGTATCAACCTCCAATGAAGCCCGCCCACGTATACCGATCTTCCTTTTCGCAGGTTCTTCAAGAGATGTACTATCAGGACTTGCAATCTCTCTTAATTTCTTTAACATTTGCAATTGAGATGCCCCATCTAACTGCTCGAATTTCTCGGCAATTATATTCAACTCTGGTTTACAGGTCAACTTCACACTTTGCACATTTTTAGCAGGCTGCATATCAAGTTTCGTCCAATGAGGATCTATGCAGTCGAGGGGAATAGGCTGACCTTTCATCCTATACCGCAAAATCTCATGAGCACATGGTAAGCCATGTGTGCGTCGAATAGCACACCCACAAGCTGATTCATGAATCTCAGCTGAATTGGCCCGATTCGATTGGGCAAGGATATGATTTAATGCACATATAGATATGAATCCTCGCAGTTCTTTGAATTCAGCAGGCTTAAAGTTGTGTTGCACGACCGTCAAACTCTTCTCGAATGAGGCTTTAATGTCGCTGTGCTGTAGCTCAATCAAACTATTTATTTTTGTCCAAGAAGACTCGAAAGTACCTTGGCTTGAACCAAGCTGTCTTTTAAGCCTTGCATGTGCACTTTCAGCCCTAGTAAAGTAAGAAAATTAGATCAAAGTTATATATCAAAGATAAAAATATAATATATGAATTGCTAAGGGAAATCTTTTTCTTGTAATACCTATTTGTTGTCACATTCCCGTAGTGCCTATAATTGTCCGTCCATGCTGAGACAAATCTTTCCCTGTATTTGCTCAACCAGGTATCTGATACATATCGCAAGGCATCTGGATACGAACTGAAATCTCTCTGAAGTGCACTCCAACGAACATTATAGTCATCTTCTGTGGCTGACAGGACCAGTATATTCCAACTCATTATAAACATATCCCATTTCTCCTTTGTTTCAAATAATCTTTTGCATTGAGCCAGAACATTCCTACTAATATGCCATCTACATAACATATGTGAAGATGTAGGAAATACCCTCTTAATTGCATTCAATAGAGCCAAATCTCTATCTGTGATTATCACCTCAGGCAAAACATCAGCATCCATGACACTGCGCAATCTATCTAATGCCCATGTATAGTTATTTTCCCGCTCAGAGTCCATGTATGCAAAAGCAACAGAAAATGTGAGATTAGTTGATGTCACCCCCACAATCTCTAACAGAGGAAGACGATATCTATTCGTCTTGTATGTGCAATCCATAATCAATACACGAGGAAATGCACGTAACAAATCTATACATCCAGGGTGTGCCCAAAACAAGTCACGCACCACGTCAGTACTACCGCAACTCCTATGCCACTCAATATATTTAGCATCGGCTAATTGACCAAGAAGATGTTGCATCTGTGATCTCCCTGCTTTCTCTAAAACCTTACACCTCTGGCGTGCATTGTAGATCGTCTTCATTGTCGTAACATTGTGGGCATCTCTTTGCTTCAATGTGGACAATATATCCTTTGGCCGAACCAAAGTTTTCGACATATCCTCTAACAATGAAGTCTCCTCCCTAGATAATCTTCCAGCATATGAGTGTCCCTCGAAATGCTTCGCAGACGGATGATTGTGCACTCCACAAATAACCTCCAAAATCCAATCATCCCCAGTGTCCAATTTCCTTCCTCTTAATAAAAATGGGCATCCACACTTCTTTGTACCACTAGCCCTCTTCTTTGATCCCTTTTCCTTTTCCTTTCCGCTTGTGCATTTGTGCTTACCGCTCCTTTCGCAACCTAACTTGATTCTTGGTTTCCTAACATTGCTTCCCGAATCAGATGTTTTAATTACAATAACTAATCCATTCCTCCTCCCAGCTTCCCGACACCAACTACACAATTCTTCTCTACTCTTGAATATCTACACAATAAATAGTATAATTTAGCAAGTATAGTATACAATTAAAACAAGTCAGCAACAATTGCAATCAAAATTATCTTACTTCGTAAGTTGTAAATTCATTTGTGTAATCCATAACACAATCTGAGCCAATTTTGCTTGATTCGGTTGACGCATCATCCTACAAGGATAAAATATTATGTTAAATTTATATTTGGAACATAATGGTTTCGTTCAGCTAAGTATGGCCGAACGGAATAGATTTGTTCGGCCAGAGCTGGCCGAACGGAATAGTTTTGTTCGGCCAGGGCTGGCCGAACACAAACAATATGTTCGGCATAACCTAGCCGAACAGAATGCATCTGTTCGGCCAGGTTAAGCCGAACATATTGTTTATGTTCGGCCAGCCCTGGCCGAACAAAACTATTCCGTTCGGCCCTGGTAGGCCGAACGGAACGCGTTCCGGGAAAAAAAAAAAAGACGATTCAGATTTTAAAAACGAACCTTATCGTCACCGTCGCCTTCCCAGATTACTAGTTGCTTCTCCATTGTTGAAATGAGAGCTTTAAACCTTGTCTAGACCCTGATTTCAGAGACAATCGTTGAGAGAGGGAGGAGGAAGGGAGATGGCTGTGCCTGGGAGAAAAGTTTGAAATGTTATCAGGGGTTTTGATCATGTGGGTGTAGATAGAAATAAGCAAGGGTAGATAAGTAATTACATCTTAGGGTATTTTAGGTATTTTAATTTTATGTAAGTGTGGGTGTGAAGAGTAATCGTTGGGGTGCCAATAGAACGACTCCGATAGCACCGAGTTCGTATTCCCTCGGGAAGGGCGCCATGTGATCTGGATCTCTGTCCAAAATCCAATCGTCAGAAATACGGGATTCAGGAGCCCATGCGATGAGATCATGAGAGTTTCAGTGGATGGCGATAATTGCGTCACGTCAATCTGACCCGCTCTTTTTAACGTTACTCAATCATAATGGTGAATTCATAAATTAAATAAATAAATAATACACACAAATGATAGAATTTATTTTTATTTCAAGATAATGTAGTTTTAGACTCTTGAATAAATCTATCCTTCCATTTATATAAGAAACTAATGACACACGAATCCAAAATATTCATTGCATATTTATTAAACTTTTGATAAAATATTTTGAAAATCTGCTATATATTTGTTTAGACCACGGTCATATATATCATATTTAAATTGAAAGATAATAACTTCAGGAGATTCCAAAATAAATATTTTAAAAAATAAAATAAAAAATAAATATTTTTATGCAAGGTCAGTGATTAATTATTTTTTAATGCATTGCTCTTGCGCATAACATATAGAAAATTTTATTGTCTTAGTGCTTTTTTTAAACAATAAAAAATTAAGAAATGTCTAGGTTACTTGTTCTCATAAAAAGTGCGAGATTCTAATTTTTTAATAGAGATAAATTGATATAGTTTTTCTTTGAAAAAGTTTAAGTTGTATTTTTAATTAAAAAAATAGTGATTCTTTTTTTATAGAAAAGGATTATGTTATATGGTCGAAAGTTCCAAATATCCCAAATGACTCACCTAAATTATGATATGAGAAATTTCAAAGTCTTTAAAAGGTCCATATGACCAATGAAAAAAAAGATAAAATTAAAATTAAAATTTTTATAAACATTATAAATATAATTAAAGTTAATAATTTTTTAATTTATGATTAGAGATCAAGATAGCAAATGGCATCTCACTTTTCTTTAATGGTTTTGCACACACTTTGAGTCTTTTCCCTGGTTGCTTTAACCATCATAATATTGAAGCTGCAAAAAATTTACATATAAATGTAGTGGAGATTTCTACCGCAATAAAAAAAAGTAGCTGGTTCATACATGGGAGGATGGTAATTGCTAGCTAGTATTTTTCTATTGATTAGTAAAAAAAAACTACTTTTGGAACATGGTGACTCACTCAGAATGATACATACATGAGTCCCTACTAACCTAAATCTAACATCAAGTGAGTTGTAGTAGGTATAAAGTCCTGAACTAGGTTGGGGGTTGGCCAACATTGAACCTAAATTTTTGATCTTGATATATTTTGATATCGGTATTGTATGTGGTTTGATCGATGTATGCTGATTATAGACTTAGTCTTGATTAGGATCATGATTAAAGTGGTTTCTGATGTGGCTGATCGGGCCATATTAGGATTGACGGAAGAAGCAACTGACGGAACCCCAGTCTCGAACTTCGAGACCCTCTCAGCCTCGAACTCCAAGATTTCCTCGGCCTCGGACTCCGGGTTTCCTCAGTCTTGAGCCGTCTGACACTATCATGTGACCCACTGACCACCTGCAATGCCATATGGCCGACTAACCATCTGCAACCGTGCATGGCCACTATCCATTATGGCGCACGCCTGACACGGCTAGGCCATCTGCCGCCTGTGGTGCCACACCTGAAAGAGGGCTAGCAGGATGGGACACCTCTGGCGTACTTAGTGTTTGTTGCGATCCGTCTCTATCAGCCTTGCCATTTGTCCGCTACCAAACAATAACGTCTCAGAATCAATCACCTTCCAAAAGCGGATAAAAGGGCTCTTCGAACAGGTATAAGAACATTCGCTCACAAGGGAAGGGATCTGAACTCAAACTCTCTAGCTAATTCCTTTAGCTCTTTCTTTACTATTCTTGAGTTGCTTACTTGAAAGTCGGAGGGTCCCCATCGGTGCAATCAGTTTTTAAAAACTTTCTTGCAGAAACACCGCTGAGGAGGAGGCTCTCCGTTACCCGACGTTTAAGGAACGTGATTTGGTGGCAACAGCTTCTAAATTATTAAGATTTTATATTTTATAAATATTTTAGTTATGTAAAAATTTTGGATTAGTTGTTTTATTAATATTGAAAATTTATCTGTTTAAAATTTAATAAAATTGCTAAATTTTGCAATATTTGTTGAATGATATGATGCTTAGGATTAGATCTTAAGCATTTGTTTATGATGTAGTAGGATTTCTTAACATTAGGATATTGGATTACTAGTTGGGAATGTTGGATTACTAGTTTTGAAAATTTTTGTATATATGTGCAATTATTAAAATTTTGGATCAGGTAAGCATTTATAATATGATATGCGTTTCATGTATCTGTTAAGTTTTCTGATGAGTTATTAATTCATGTTGTAAGTTGTTTTAAAGACTAGTTATATGAGAAACTTGAATACTAAGTTATGTATACTAAAATGATAAAGCAATTTACAAATTATCTGACATGAGCAAGTTATAATAAGTTATGATGTGTATGTCATAAGCTACTAACTCTCAATCAACTATAAATTATGACATATTGTCCCCATCTTTTGAAGGCTTATGACATTAAAATTCATCTTTGCAAAAGATACATGTGGTGATTTATTCTCAACTTACCTTTATAGGGTTAAATGCAGCGGTTTATTCTGACCCTTCTATAGGATTTATTATCATAGTTTTAGAATTAAAATTAAAGTTTAAATTTGTTATTGTTATTATAAATGGCATGTATGAAATATTATTCAAATTATTTATCATAATGTTATTTAAGTATTAGTATTTTATGCACATATTCTTAACTATTTTGCAGTACTTTCTTAATCCCGGTTAGGTGTTACCTACTAGGCATTAGCTTTTTAAAAATTTATAGTTGCTTTGTTTCAAAAGGCAAAATATAAACGAAGTAGAAGCTGACAAAGTTTGTCTTAGTTAAATTAACTATAAAGTTGATTTTATTTTGTTATTAGAAATTTTATATTTTTATATCAGTTTCTTTATGTTGAGATTGTTATTCTGAATATTATTTAGT
Organism: Calamus simplicifolius; assembly: GCA_900491605.1. Taxonomy (NCBI): domain Eukaryota; kingdom Viridiplantae; phylum Streptophyta; class Magnoliopsida; order Arecales; family Arecaceae; genus Calamus; species Calamus simplicifolius. The sequence continues at coordinate 153,639 of UESW01002479.1, read as the reverse complement.
TATTAATGTTATGTTTAATCTCGATTTAATAATTTAATAAAAATTGATTTATTTTAATTAATTATATATAATTACTTTCAGTACGATGCATGTCTTATGTGATAGGATTTTATTTTCTAAATGTTTCAGAGAGGAACAGATGGCAGAATATATTGATAAACCTGAAGGCCCACGCTATCAAAGTACCATGGAAGTCATCTCCGCCCGCCACCAACGCGTTATCATTTCCGTGGAAATAATAAGACGACAAATAATAAGTCATCTCTGCCAAACTTTTTTTTTTTTTCCACAAAGAGAATGACGTCAAGAACGAATATGCAACGTTGACTGAAAAATGGTGCGGCCTTAAGCCCAAAAAAAAATGAGTACTTGAACGGATGCAAAATGCTCCATTTTAGGGGAAAACATTGCATTTCTTTAAAAAGGATTTTGCCTGCTTGAAAGAATGCGCACAAGAACTTATTCAGGCAGAACACGTGCATTGACGAACCAAAATCAGCCCAGAAAAATAAAACGTAAACTTTTCTACCAACTTGTTCTATTTTAAAGAAGAAAAAAATCTTTTTCTTTAGTTTCTAAAATTTTCTGAAGAATTTTTGGGTGACTCTTCAGAATTATTACATGTAAGATTTTACAATGCTTTATTGTACGTACTCTGAAGATGATTTACTATGAGCCCATTCGCAAACTCATTTCAAGTGGAGGCAGCGATCAAAGTTAAGCAAAGCGCGTCAAAGCTTTAAAATTGTTTCCCAAACTTTATTTGTTTGCTGCTCCTTAATTAGCATCTTGCCCACACTCAATAATTTATGGTGCTGCTCCTCAAAGATGAACTTCACTCGTGATGATTTTCTTTCACACTTATGAATGGCCCATCTTGCGCTCATAATTAAGGGAACCGACTTTGTGCATCGCTCCCGGTGCACGAAGCCGTGCACCGAGGCGTGGCATTGGCCGCGCGCCTGTATGGGCGCGCATGCCATGGTCCAGTGGGCCTTGCACGCGTGCGCATATAAGTGCATGGCCAATGCCACGCCTCGGTGCGCGCTTTCTGCACCGAGAGCGATGCAAGAAGTGTTTTTCCATAATTAAGATGCGACCCAAGCCCTGACTGAAGAGAGTTGTGGAAAGCCCATGGAGATACGAGAATTCTTGGATAATGTGGCCAAGAATGGGAAGGTTAATAATATTCAACTGTGATGGAAAGAGACATCGACGGGGCACGATAGAGTGCTTCTCACGCGGTTGACGTCTGATTGGCTCAAGAAAAATGACTCTAAGGGCCCTAGCCATGGCCGTGGGATGATAGTGAAATGAAGGACTACTAGAGGCCGTGCGATCTTGTTAGGCTTTCGATCGTAAACAAGCGTTCCGGACGTCAACGAGTCAAGTAGGCTATCGTGGGTCTCTTGCAACTGCTACGTACGTGCTTCAAACACTACATTCGCCAACCATGGGAGGGATCGTCAGCCAAAGGGGAGCTTCTATTTGGCCCGCAATTTTTTCTGAGCAACCCTCTGATCTTTGCGTCATTTTAAAAAAAATATCATATTTGTCCTTAAAAATGTTAGACCAAAATAATTCTTCTTATTCAATAGCCCCCTTTCCTTTTCATTAAGGGGTTTTTTTTTTTTTTTTTTTCAGTTCATGCGTCCCCACCCCCCTTGTCAGCCCCTTTTCCCTTTCATCGTCTTTTTTTTTCGATTCATGCGTTGTTGCCAGCCCCTTCCCCCTTCCCATCTTTTTTTTTTTTTTTTGTTCATGCATTGTTTGGCCCTGTGTGGCTGAACATGTAAATTCTGTTCGGCCACACAAGCCGAACAATCTCAACATGTTCGACCCTGGTTGGCCGAACAGTTTTCTTCTGTTCGGCCATAAGGGACCGAACAGAAGAAAACTGTTCTATTCAGCCTAGAAGAGCCGAACAGAATTCTCATTGTTCGGCCTAGCAGGCCGAACATAGACTCTTTGTTCGACCAACCAGGGCCGAACAGAGAACGAAGGCTAAAAGAAAAAGAAAAATGAGGGGATGAAGGGAGAGATGTGGCGGAGAGGGGGCGGAGCCATCGGGCACGTACGAACCCCGGGAGGAAAGGATCTTGGCTATAAAAAAAAATAACTTGAAGGAGGCAGATTGAGTGAGGAAAAGAGGAAGAGGAAGGAAGGAAAGGAGGGAGGGAGAGGAAGGGAGGAATGGAGAGCTTACCTTACGTGCCGGAGAAGACATTTTGCTATCGGGAAAGCCGCCGTCGGGGAGCACGAGGTGAGCGCGAGCAAGGGAGCGGGATGGAGAAGGATCGAACGGGGGATGGGGGGGCCAAATAGCAATTTTGGGAGGGAACGGGAGGGAGAAGGGGTAGTTTAGGAATTTTAAAAAATTAGAGGGATTACTGAGTAAAATAGGAGGGCTCTTAAGTAAATAAAATAAAATGAAATGAAAGACTCCTCAGCAAAATAGGCGGTCCAAATAGAATTTCTCTGGCTAAGGTCCTAATTTATTTATATATTGAGTCACAACCTAGAATCCATCACCCACTCTAACCGGAGATTTATGTGGCTACGCCTCGCGATTTTTGCATCCGTGTCTGAAAGCATATATAGGATTATGATAATGAACGCTCTAAAATTGCACCACTGGATGGTGATCTCTACAAATAATATCCCCGTAAATGTAAGCAATTGATGTCGGTTGTTAACCAGACTTATACCAGACGGTTTGTTCCCCACTCCTCCGTGTAGAGGCCCCTAGTTTGACTCGGAATCAACATAAATTATATCAGACGATTTTGTACAATATGAGGTGCAAGGATACGGTTTGTGCCGTGCACGGCATAAACATAAATACTGTGACATTGTCAAATACACCACGCTAAATTAATATCGAGCACTAAACGTTTCTGGTGCACCGTGATTGATATATGGATCCCAAATTCCCAATACACCATCAATTAGCTGCTGCATCCGCGCTCGCTCGTAAGGCCTCTTTCTTTGTCATGATATTCTTCACATGAGAGAGGTTTAATTCCTTGCCTCTTCCAATTTAGATGAGCGCACCATCAAAGAAAGTAGTGTGGACTAGCATTTTTTTATGCCGCTAGAATTTGTCTGCTCAGAGTCTTTTTATTAAGGAGGACTCTTTCACGATCATTTGATGGCTTCAAAGGGATTATCATCAGACTCCTCTAAATCTCTACTTATTGATGCATGGTCTGTCATGCGAGATATGCATAGTTATCCCGTTATGTCTATCAAAAAGTCAACTCGACGGCTGATTGAATGGTGGCCTCGATGATATATCCTTCAGGATTTTAGTTTTAAAAATAGAATGACCCATATTCTATTGTACTTAAGCAAATTATTTTTTCTGACCTATCCGACTTAACTTGCACTAAACTGATTTATCATTCGTCTGTAAAGAAAAAAAAAAAAAAAAGCAGCATGTCCAAATTTATATCCATCTTCTTTGCTTTGGGATGGCATGCAGAAATCCTTATGGACTCAAACCCATATATCTTCTCCGTACTAACTCTCAAACACATCACCAATCATGCTGGTGCGCACGCAAGATGGAGCAGGCTAATATTGGAAAAAAAATAATATTCACCACACAATGCACTTAAAAGTGAACATAAATAAGTCGTAACAGAACCTTAATAAAAATTTATTGCCATCCCCTGCCTTACAAGTAGCCCTTTTCTATCACAAATTCTATCATCATTCTTGTTAAATATATATTCTTATTAATATTGTAATACGAAGTTATGTTTAATAGAAGTTCATAAAACGAAGGGGGCAATACCGTCACGTAAGATACTTTTTCTGCCATTTTACAAAGTCTAGCGTTCAGACGGAGAAAAGGATGTGTTGACTGGTGCCAAAGAGAACAAAGAGGCACAGCAAATATGGGTCCCATATTTCACACAAGAAGTTCTTTGACACAATGGCCTTTGCTACCATACTGTACGCCTCGTGGAATGTACCTGTGGAGAAGAAATGATAGATATAACTGTTTAAAACTATATTAAAATATTAAATAATTAAATCTTTATGACTGCATCTATGCACTAAATTAATTCAGATCTAGGAAACATGACTAGCTCAAATTCCAGGCAATTTTATGCTAATGACAAGTCAAATCCTTAAGCTAAAATAAAAACGTATAGTATAATTATAGGTAGCATAAAGAAAGAACAAAAACAATGAGACAGAACAAAATTAATGATGGAAGCATGATTTAGACAATTGAACAATAAGAAACGACAACTTAAACATTCATTCAATTGATTAAACAAATCCTTAATTAAAGTAAGTTTAATTGTGTCTCTAAGTTTAATTTAACTTGATCTAACAAACATTTAACATTTAAATTAAGTTTCCCTACAACACAAACTTCACGAAATTGTATCTATCATCAAACAGATATTTTATCCATATAATAAAATGTAGATGACTTTGTCACCATTTTTCGGTAAAAATGAGAAAAGCAAATCTCAGGCATGTCATTCAGAAGTATTCCATGATGATATCTTTATTTTGGGAAGAAACTTATCACTACATCTTCCAGATCAACCTTGAAAAAATAATGGAATTCATAAATATCCATCCATCTAGTTATATGCATGGTACCCTCCAAATTTGCATAATATTTCAAAGAAATTGTTTTCCCTTTCTCAGCCTTGCCAAAGTCAACACCGGGTGATCAAATTTCCAACAAGAAGACAACGAATAGGGTGGCACAATCGGAAGGTAATTGAAGAAGAAAAAAAGACGTGGCAAACCCATGCATCGTGAAGAACCTCTTCCACCAAAGACCCTGGGCACAAAATTTAAATCATATCTTGAAATGTCATCCAATTACCCAGGACTTGGGTTTCATGCAGGAACCTTTCAACTCCTAGGAAAAAGAAAGCAGCATTTTTTTAGCCATTTCCTTCTACAGTCTACACTGGAATTCTGAAGAACAGGTCATTAATTTAGGGGTATTTTGCTATATGACCGTCATGCCCCCCTCCAACATCAGTTTATCACTCAATGTACCTTCAGACGTCCGTAAATATTAGAAACAACAAGGGTCTTCTCGTTTGATGCCGGGAATGGTCTGGATCCTCCAACAGCCGTTCCTTCTGACCGAATTCCCGTATCTCGCACTCTCCAATGACAAATCAAGGCACGACTGTTCGTCACCCGGGCAAATAAAAAAATACTCACTTTCTACGACCACTCATCTAAAGACCAAATGAGAAGATATACTTCTCCGCCTAAATGATTACTATATATATATCATAATTTCGCCCATTACCGAAGACCATGGACCTGCTATCCCTGCTTCCTTCCTTCCCTACCTCCACCCCAAGTCGTGCATCTCCCTCTGTTTCCAATCCCTCTACCTGATCCAATTCCATCCATCTTTTTTACCTCAAAAAAAAAAAAAAAAAAAGATATGATTCGGTGCCGGAATAGCCTCCTCCCTTTCCTTCTTTTAGTAGCGTTCCTCTCGATCTCCGCCGAGGACTGTAACCGGACTTGCGGCGATAACTCCGTCCCCTATCCCTTTGGCTTCTCCCCCGGTTGCCCTATTCGTCTAAACTGCAGCAGCAAGACAAACGCCACCCTCGGCGGATATTATGTCAAGAACATCACAAACGAGAGTATCCTCGTCGACATCCCGGCGGACTGCAACCGCCGGGTCGGAGCCGTCCAAAGCCTCTTCGGAGAGAACTACGCGATGACGTCGCGGAACGGGCTGTTCCTGCTGAACTGCACCTCTTCGATCCCGTCGGTATGCTCCATCTCCACCGAACTTATCTCTGAACGCTTAAATATCAAAAGGTGTGGAGGCAAGGGAGACAACATAAGCTGCTACTCCGATGGAAGGATGGATGGGTACCTGTCCGCAAAAAACATCAGTAAGATCAAGTGTGGATGGTTTTTCTCTCGATATGGTACACCGGAGCTGACCCGAACCAGCCGGAGCTGGAGTTCGGTCGGGCGGAGCTCGGGTGGTGGATGAACGGCGAGTGCCGGTGCTCGGCCAACGCGACGAGTTCACCTGTGGAGACTTCCGTCCCCGGGAAGAAGGGGTGCACATGCGCGTGTCACGAGGGGTTCACCGGAGACGGGTTCCTCGCCGGCGACGGTTGCAAGAAAGGTTTGTCCTCTGGTCTCCTCTCTGATTCAGTTATGATGCTCCGCGAGTGCACTTGCGTAGTTCGGTTAAATTATTCTACCGTTCCGTTAGTCTGCGACCGTGACTGTGACGTGGCTCACTGGTTCGCTGCGGGATACCGCTTAACGAGTACCGCGGGAGATTGGAACCGAAGGCACTCACGAGGGGTATAGTGGATGCGGTTGTTGGGTGCGGTCAGCTGATGGCCCGCGGGACCGGTGCGAGATGCCGCTTTGGATGGGAAGCATCCTCCGTGGCGAGGGATCATACTTCACGTGACGTTTTCATCACGTTACCGTCACTATTATAATATTTTGACTAAACGTCCGTTTAACTCATTTTAACCTATTATAAATCAGTTTAAGTTACTGTTTAATAATGTAATTAAATTTAGAAGAATTTTAGACTCATTCAATAAATTGAACAAATTTAGATTGGTAAATTCTTGATCCATCTAATTGGATATGATTGCTACTCCCTATTTTGATAGAAAAATATCCTACATATGCTATATAAATTAGATATTTAAATAAAAAATTACTATTTTGAAATAATTCTTGTTATAATCTTAAAAATGAATAGTTTCTACTGGTTATTCAACTGTAAGGAAAAACATGAGTTATCTTGACCCTATGATCTTGACCATTCTATCTTATTTATTAATTTTAAATATATTTAATTTATCATAAAAATATAGTTTTTAAAATTTAAATATATTTAAAATTGAATAAATATTAAAGCTTAATAAATAATTTTTAAAAATAATAAATTTTAAGGCATCTAACAAAATCGAAGATCGAGATGATACAAGATACAAAACATTTATTCTATAAAAAAAATTAAAACATTTTTATCTTACAAAATTTAAAATCTTAATTTTTATATCGAAAGGATGATGTTTGCAGTAGTTTGTTAGGAATAATAATAATAGCAGCGTTGTGGCTTTAATTTGTGCAATCAAAGCCTGATATACGATTGGATAAAAAAATTAGTCTTTGATAAACCGATTCAAAGAAGGGCCTTGTAATTCTAGGTAAAACTTTGGAAATAAGAAACTCTGTCTAGATGGGATTGCAACGACCATGAATCTAATGTGAAACCTGTCCTGCTAAGTGCAAAAAATATATATATATATATTTTTTATTATTATTATTAAAATAATATTATCAAATTGTTTTTTATTTTTTTTTTTAACGTTCACCGATGAGGTTAGGAGTTTCATTCACTGCACTAACTATATGTTGAATTTGCTTGAATCTCTTTGTAAGTATTTTTTTTAAAAAAAAAATTAAACTTGATATGCATGAAACATGCTAAATATTTGTGGACCATAACGGGCAGTATATATATTGAATATGAGAATCTTAAGCCAAGAAAAAAAAAAAAAAAGACTATAATTTGCTATTGCTCCTCCATGGCATATAACAATCTCTGATAAGCATACGGGTAACAGCAAAACCTGGTTTCGAGAATCGAGACGCGTTGACATCCAGAGCATAACTTGTCCTTTTAGCATTGATTGCAGGTCAACCACTGGCTACCAACTGAATCATTTATGTTACTTAGATGTCTCCAGCTGTCAGATTGCAATATTTCTCGAATAGCGGAACGTTTTTCATTTCTATTCTCAAAAAATGTTTTTTATTTTTTATTTTTAATCTCTCAAATATGTATTAAAAAATATATATTTAGTAAGTGAAAAATAAAAAATATTTTTTATTATTTTTATTTTTATTATAAATAATATTCTTTATACAAATAAGTAAGAAAACAAAGAAAATAACGTAAAGTTCTATGTTTCTAAATTCATTGATCTTTATATTTTTTGACGAAAAATAGTAAAATATTTCTAAATTGTTTCCAATTTTTAGGGTGCAAGCCATCTGAAACTTCTCATGTTGTTTCTAATGCCAGTTGCAGACCCGCCTTCTGGATGCAGTGCATCAGAATACGTATCAGGGAAATGTGCCAGAGTAGGCGTGCTCGTTGGAGGTAACCATCGATCTCTAGTACTGCTGCGCAATAATAATTACATAACTAGGGAGCTAACTTACAATAGAGTGACAACTCAAGCCAATTCTAACTCTGTTCTCCAATAATAAAACAGGGCAAAGCACAACATTAATTATTAATCCTCTGTGTTTCAGATCAACAAAGTTTTTTTTTTTTTCCAGCTTCATGTATGTTTGCTCATATTGCTGGCAGTATGATGTTGTCCTCCTGATACAAGTGGGCCTATCGTGCACTTAATGTTTCACCTAAATATGAACGACTATTAAAGGTTGAAAGAGCCCTTTCTTGGACGGCAAGTGAGAAATAATGCAACTAGTCTGATCTCTCTTTCTATGTTTTGTTTCAAAGTTGGTTGCGGATTAGACGTCAGTGACCCGCAGTTTAAATGAGGCCAGTGGAGAACAAATCACATAATTATCTTCTAAGAAAAAGTGGTACAGTAGAAAGAAAAGAGCTGGGTGACTACTGGCTATGCTTGTCCTACATGGGTCAACCGGACTGTTGGGGTTGCTCGCTCAACATTAATTTTAGATAGACCTATGCTGATGATCCAACCCAAAAGATGGTCTCCTTATCTCTGCCAAAACCTTGCGAAAAAGTCTTTGTGCCCCTAGCACAGCCATCATTTATGTGAGTGCGCATGTCATGATCCATTCAATCATAATACATTCCACATACGCGCACATCATATGCGCATGCAAAAGAATTATCAATTTAATATATATAAAAAAAAAACACACACATATATATATATTAAAACTATCATTATATTCCATAAATTACGGCAATGTTTGATTTTTTTTTAAAAAAAAGGAATTCCAACAAACAACTGTGATTGGAAAACATGGGAGATTGCTAATATCTCGTTTCAATATGAATATATTATTCGGTAGCCTTTTAGAAACTTAGAACTTGCTAATATCTTCTTGCTTGTCCCAGGGGTCGTCGCCGGAGCGTCTCTAGTGCTTGGCGTTGCTTTCCTCTTCCACATCCACCACCGTCGTCGCGCCACCTCCAAAAAAAACCTTGAAAGCGCCAGACGCGTACTATCCGAAGCATCCTGCACCATCCCTATCTACTCCTACCGAGACATCGAGCGCGCAACAAATCACTTCTCCGACGCCAACAGGCTTGGCACGGGTGGCTATGGAACGGTGTACGTCGGGAAACTCCCCAACAACGAGATCGTCGCCGTCAAAAGGATTCGGAGCCGCGAGACTGACTGCATGGACCAAATCACGAACGAAATCAAGCTTATCTCCTCCGTCAGCCACCCCAATTTGGTCCGCCTTTTAGGCTGCTGCATCGAGAGAGGCGAGCGAATTCTCGTCTACGAGTTCATGCCCAATGGCACGCTCTCGCAGCACCTCCATGGCGAGCGAGGGGAAGGCCTTTCCTGGACGCTCCGCCTCTCCATTGCAGCTGAGACCGCAAATGCCATCGCCCACCTCCACTCCGCCGTCCACCCGCCGATATACCACCGGGACATTAAGTCGAGCAACATTCTACTGGACCACAACTTCAGAGCCAAGGTGGCGGACTTCGGTCTCTCGAGGATCGGCATAACGGAGTCGTCCCACATCTCGACGGCGCCGCAGGGCACGCCGGGCTATCTCGACCCGCAGTATCACCAGGACTTCCACTTATCGGACAAGAGCGACGTCTATAGCTTCGGAGTTGTTCTCGTGGAAATGATAACGGCGATGAAGGTGGTGGATTTTAGTCGAGCAGGGACCGAGGTGAACCTCGCGGCGCTCGCCGCGGATAGGATAGGGAAGGGAAGGATAGAGGAGATTATAGACCCCTTTATAAAGGTTAACGTCGGAGATGAATGGACCCTCTCTTCGATTCGAAAGGTGGCGGAATTGGCGTTCAGATGCCTGGCGTTTCACAAGGACGTGAGACCGTCTATGATGGAGGTCGTGGACGAGTTGGAAATGATAACGGTCGGCGAGTTGGATGGAGGCATCGAGATGGTACCGTTAGGGAAGAGCAAGAGGTTGGTTTTGATGAGCGTGATGAAAGTGGACTCCCCTATTTCGGTGCAGGAGGCGTGGCTCAGCGAGCAGAGCTCTCCTTCAACTAATGGCTCGCTACGTGGCTCGCTCGGCGGTACCATAAATCGTTGATCACGTACATTTCGCTGTAGGAGTTCATCCTCTACTCTTGATAGTATGGTTGAAAAACTTGGTTGGTTTCCTATTGAAGTGTAAAATATGCAGCAGTATATTTTCTCTCTCTCTTTACTTCTTAGGTTAACTTTTGATGTGCATGCCGCTGGGCACAATATCTCAGCGTAAAAACTAAAATCCCCCGTGGATTCAGAATCTGTAGACTTTTTTTTTTTTCTTTTATCAGAAAAAGACCTTTTTGAATTGCATCACCTCCGAACTGCAGCTCTGGAGCACTACGTACTCCCGTTTTCTCCTAACCACCGGTCGCCGAAGCAACCAGCTTGAAGCGCTTGGAGAAAAAGGCCCCAATCCAAAAGACCTTGGACTTTGTTGCCTGTACTCCATGAGTGTGCTTTCTTAGCACTGGTTAATGTATCCATGTAAGGCGTGTTTGGCATGGTCGTACGGTTGAGGTATGGTCCGGATCGAATTGGATTACTAAGCTTGCAAGACCAATTAAAGATTATATTCCAATCCTTCCATTAATTTTTCCTTCCGTTATTCTGCAAAATTATCTCACATATCTTTAAAATGGCTAGTAATTTATATTAAAAGTAGAAAAAGGGTGTTTTGAAAAGATTGAAAGCCAATTCCTATGTGAATGTTTTCCAAACACTATTAATTGGATTACACAAGAATCATTTTCCTTATAATTTTACATCTTAAATACTTTAATGTAATCTAACTCAATCCAATTTCACGGGCATGAAATACCATTGTTTTGACAATTCATTCTAGTACTCCAATCTTATGCAGTAAATCAAATGAGGCCATAATATACTTTCGTTGAAGATAGTAAAGCTGCAGCCAAATATTAGCCACCTACTGGTAGCTAAACTCAATACTTATACCTAAGCTCAATATGAATTAGTCATCAAATCTTTTATATATTTTTTTTTTGGACCAAATTTGATATAATCTCAACGATAATTATAATCCTGCCATCAGACTTAAATTTCGCTTTTTTTTAGAAAAAAGCTACTAACAGATCAACTCTAAACCAACTATCAAGTCAATCATTTCCAAATAAACCTATTATAAAATAAATAAAATTTTTGATCTAATTTTTTGATTAGGTCTAATTTTTTGTTTAGCCCATCTCACATGCTTGTTCTAGTGTCTAAGCGTATAAAATTTTGAGTCAAATCAAATAGACTAAATAGTCCATGATTAACTCTACAAAGTAGTTTCAAAATCATCTACTTCAAATGATTAGTTTGGTCCAGAGGTGATCATGATGGATGTGACAACGAAAAAAAAAAAGCTCAATCTAAAGACCATGTTAGATCCAAAAAAATTTAAAATCAATCTATACCTATTTGATCCGAGAATATATACATTAGAGTTGATCATCGATCAAGTGGTTTGCTTAACCTAGTCTGAAATTATGTAGGTTTAAGCACTAAAAAGATTCTAATGAATCGGCATAGAATCAGCTTTTTAAGATTTATTGTGCTTGATTAGGAATATAGCTTCAGCCATTGGGTTGAGCCTGACTTGGGCACGAACATCATGCCTACTTTAATTTGGTTAAAACTTTAGTTAAGAATGTTAAAGCAACAAACGGAGGCTTACTTGGGCGTCTTCCAAGCTTTCATTCTTTTTTTTTTCTTTTTCTTTTTTTTTTGTATAGGTGGATGATCACACTAATCTAGGGTGAGTCGAACCTGATGTATCATAATACAAAATTTAAGAAAGTATAAGAGGGCAAGGATTGCCATACTGCCAGCTCCAAACACCAGAGTGATAGGCCATCCTAGCAGCAATCCAATCAACCGTCGAGTTGGCTTTCGATAGATGTGCCGAATCTAGGCGACTGAAGCTCTCTAAAGAATAGATCGAATGTTGCAAATCAAGGGATGATAGGCAAGTGATCACTGAATGCCTGATGGAGCCAGCGGATGACAGTAATCGAATCCTCCTCAATGATATGGCTGCGGGCGCCGAGGCTACGAATGGCACAAGAAATACTACCACGCCACATACAGCTCAACTAGGGGCACGAGGAGTCAAGAATACTGAATCCTCTAGCCGCCAGCATCCCACCATCCGATCCATGAATCATAAAAGCTGATCCAGCACATCTATCTCGAACACTTCATCAAAGTTGATTTTGACAAACCTTAGAGGTGGAGGCTCCCAGGAGATGAAGACTGTGCGATGGTGCATTGCCAAAGCAGCAGGGAGTCCCAAAGGTCAGGGCTAGCAGAATCAAGAGCTCTCTGATGGAAAGTATACTCAGTAGATAAGGAGAAGGTGACCTGATAACCCTGCAAGGAGGAGCTACCTCATCAGTGAGCACGAGCCAATTTTGGGTTAACCAAATCCGATAAGCTATGTAGGCCCAGGTAGATCCCAGCTGATGGATCCCCCTCCCCCTATCATGCCTGATAAGGTTTAAAAAAGAAATAAACTTGGAAACAGAGCCATGCATCTAAGGGCAGTCACCTGAAAGCTATCATAGCTATCTGGCTCTAGCGCATATGAAAATAGCATAATCAACCATCTCCTCCTCAAGGCCACATAACGGGCATGTAGGCTGAATGCTATATCTCTTTCCGAGAGCAGGGAATAGGTGGAAAGAACGTTCCATGCAAGCTTCCACATAAATGGCCGAATCCTAGAGTGAATAGGAAGATGCCATATCCACTCCAAGTCCATCGAATGCTGAGTCTGTAGCTTGTAAATCTTCAGAAGTTATCTGATAGAAGCACGAGTCATACAAGATCTCCTCCAAACCCTGATATCAATGGTGAGACCCGAAAAGAGAGGAATAGAAAGGATGCGATGATAGAGCTCATCCCCAAAGAAGCTGGACACCAAAGAGGAAGACCAGGTAGTGTGATCCTGGGAGATTAAATCAATGACTCTCATTCCATTAGAAATGTCTGCGCTCACAAAGATCGGCCAACAAGACAGGGAAGGTCTGCAATCCAAGTTTTCCGAACAACATTCACAGAGGCTCCGTCACCAATCATCCATGAGATGCTATTCAGAATAGCTAGAGCGTACCGATAGACCTCTTCCAGAAGGAGTGCCTGCGAGTTGCCTGAGGAAGAGAGAAAGAAGTTCAGCCTCTGTATTTGGCACGCATGAAAGAACTCCACAAGCAGTGCGGCTCAAGCAAGAACCGCGTGACATGCCAAGCAATCAAGGCCTCTCTCCTAATAGTAAGAGGCTGGATCCCAAGCCCATTCTAGTAGTCGGCAAATAGACTGTATCCCAAGCTAAAAGGTGAACACCATGATCATCCTGCATGGAGCTCTCAAAAAGATCTCTCAATCTTTCTCAAACAAGTCAATGGGATGGCTGCATTAGATAGATAGAGAAAAAGAGAAGACGGCCTTTGAAAGGCACAGCCATCCTTCCAAAATATTCAGCATGTTCCATTTCGCATCTGAAACAAATGTTCCATCTCTTAAACCAAAAAAAAAAAAACATAGCGTTGATTAGAAAAGTCTAGTCTGGAGATCACAGTGTTCGTCACCAGAAGGCAACCTGATTTTATTTGACGAGTCCCGTGCAATAAATGAGCCCGCGATTGGTGGATGGAAGTAGGGTGTAATCGAGTCGAGTCGAATCGATACTGTGCCAAACTCGAGCTTGACTCGACTTTAAAATTTGAAGCTCGAAACTCGACTCGAGCTCGATCAAATTTCTTATTTAAAGCTCGAACTCAAGCTCGATGAAATACTCGATATACTCGAGGTCGACTCAGCTTGATTCGAATTTTTATGTAAAAATTTAAAAATAATTTTTAAATTAAAATAAAATATATTTTTAATTAAATTTTTTTAAAAATTATATAATTAGGATAATATTATAATTATATATAATTATAAGAATAAAATAAAAATTAAGTAAGCTCGTTTAAGCTTATGAGCTTTCGAGCTGAATATTTTAATACTCGAATTTGAATCGATAATATATTTGAATAGCTCGAGCTTAAACTTAATTTAATAAATAATAAATTAATTTTAAAAAATTTAAATTAATTTTAAGCTGCTCACAATCTGTCGACCTGATGAAAGGGTGCTCACGAGCCGGCCACCTCAGATTTAGAGCAAAAAGAGAAGCGAGGAGGTCCCTACCGGAGAAAGCGAGAGGCACGCGGTTTCTCTGCGGCACTCCTTTGGACCGTTGCAATGATTAGTCTTCAATGATTTAAAAGGACACATTGAAATTGAACCCGTACTTGAATGCTGGGCTTGACGCGTGCCGCATAGGCTGATCGGCGTGCCGTGAACGCATGCTCTTCTTAATAAAAGAATGCTTTGCGTACGAATCGAAGAAACCTTTGGACCAGAAGAACCCCAGCAAATACTGCAACAAGCTGGCATAGAAATTAGCAGCAGACCTGCTGTTATTTGTTGATTTTATGCGATGTTATAAGCGTCAATAAAAATAAATAAAATTTCATTCCAAGGCTGCGTCTATATAAGATTTTTTTTTTTTCAAAAAAAAAAGGAATTAAAGAAGTATCACGTACTTAATAAATATTATAGATAAATATTACCATATTTGCTAAAACAAGATTAATTTAAAAAAATAAAATATTATTAATATTTTTTAATATTATTAATATAAAAGATATGAGATGAGAAAAATAATGAGATTATTAGTCTTAATATTTATTTTCTTCACTTTTGAAAAATTTTGCTTTTGATTTCATTATCCTATCATCTCCTTAGTTAATAATTTGGGATGTTAAAAAAAAAATTAACTCCTAAAAAGAAATAACCCTAGACTAAATGTTCTTTAAAAGGAGTTAAAAATTTTAGAAATAATTTTTCATCTCCTTTAATGCCATACCAAAAGCAACCTATGGCTTATCCTCCAAATGATCTTGCTTGTACCAAAGGTTTTCTTTTTTCGTTATTTTTATTTCTATTTATCAAAGATATTAATACTAATATACTTGTGGACTAATTAGATCATGAACAAAAACTTGGTCAAGATATAATAAAATCATGTATCGAATAGAATGCCTCCTAATAAGGTTCTTGCACTTGCATGTGGCTGATTTTTTTCACATGATTATTCTATTAATACAAAATTTGGCATAAATTAAGCTTTCATTTTTCATCTTAGTTTTTTTTATCTTTTTTATTCTGAGAATTCATAATTCGTGCGTATCATCTGAGTTTAAATATATTTGAATATAATTAAATTTAATTTATATATATATATATATATATATATATATATATATATATATATATATATATATATGTAACCATGTGTAATTTGTTGCACCAAGATGACTCAGTTGAATTGGGAAAGTAGAACAAATTAAACAAATGGGCCAACTCAGGGTACAGCTAGAGGGGTTCAATTTGACCAACTTTGGTCAAAGATTTGACCTTGGTCGAAACGACCAACGCGAATCCATTGTAGGTTTGGAAGCACCGTCAAACAAGCTCTGGTACATCTCAAGTGGCCGCTTATTGTATAATTAATTTGTTGCACCAAGCCAGGACTCAATTGACTTGGAAAAGCAACAGAAATTAAAGAAATTGACCAACTTGGGGTACAGCTAGATGGGTCCAACTTGGTCCAAGATCTGACCTTGGTCGAAACGACCAACGCGAATCCATTGTAGGTTTGAAAGCACCGTCAACCAAGCTCTCGTACAGCCCTTCAGACCTTGGTCTTTATCACCCCTTAGACGGGAAGAAAGGGTATTTAGATCTTTGTTGTAGCTCTTCACTTGTTCACATGAATGATCGGTGAAATCATATGTAGATCAACGGCTAGCTAAGCTATTGATTGATTGTCCATGATATTGCCTTGATTAATGTACGATAGGATCTAATAGTTACCTTCGCTTCTTTGTTTTGGCAAGATGAAGCCATGACTGGTGGCTCTTGGCATCTCTTTCTTGTCGTCTTACCCTAAATAGGTCCGAGGTTGTCTTCATATTGGGCTAGTTTTCTTTTTTTCAAATGAATTTGTGTACCAATTTCGAAACCATTGATGACATATTTTAGTTGCAGGAATAAAATCAAGGCAGAAATAAAATCAAGACAGAAATGAAATAAAAAAAATACAATGATTCCAATGTTTGTTTGAAACAAAAAATTAGATTGGAAATTGAATACTAATTCAATTTCTATGTTTGTTATGTACAATAAAACTATAAAAAGTATTGGATTTATTTAAATTTTCTATTCTATTTTATGTATAGAAAGTGATTTAAAAAGTTAATAAACTTTAATTTTTTTAAAAAAAAGTATAACATAAAGTCCTAATATCAAATAATTATAAATTTAATATAACTTGTATGAGCTTATGTCACAATTATATTCTAGAAATAAATAGGTTAATGATATTATTTTTACATACTAATTAATATGTATATAATATGAGGATTAATGCCCAAGCTAGGTATTTTTTTTGCTACTAGGAGAATATTAATGGTATTATTTATATATATAACATTTAAGACAATATTATAATAATTATAATATTGTTTTTTAGAAATAAATAGGTAAAAGGATTATTTTTAGATGCTAATTAATATGTATAATATGGGGACAAATGCTGAGAGAGCAAGTAGATTATTTTATTTTTCCTATAGTAACGAGCAATCAAAATTATGGATTATACATGATACACAAATAATATATAAAACATGGACAAAATCTTCTTATATAATTAACTTTCTAGACCTGTTTATATGACACGTGATTTATTATTTCAAAAAAATTGTTATAAAAAAAACTATAACTAAAGTCACGCATAAGACATTCCAAAAAATATTTTTTCAATTACCATATAGCGTTCAATTAACTTATCCTTAAATTAACATTGCAATAGTTATCCATAAATAGTTTAATATTTCTAATTAACATGCCTTCAAAATATAATCATAAATCTACCAACATATCCAAAGTTTTTACAAACATAACCGTTGTTTAAAACTAAGTCACTATTAGTTTGGCAAAAAAAAAAATTCACCATCAAAACACTGCTTAATTTTTATCTTTTAAGGAGAGATAGCATCGATTTCTCTTTCTCCTTATCTAAAATACTAAAGAAAATATTGGTTAGAGAGAAGACAATCAATCAAGAAGATAACTTTAAATCTAGAGGTAGTAAAATTGAACATGTAAACATTACTCGAATCCCAATACAAAATAAATGGGCTTGAGTTGGCCTTAATGGATATATATCATAATTATATCAAAATGATTATGATATAAAATAACTATATCGTGTCAAGTTAACCCACCAACTTAAAATGACACGGTCAAAAGTCATTTAATAAATAATATTTTTAGTCTTCTCATTTATTTTTTATATATAAAATATTTAATATGTAATTATGAATATTACTTTTGTCTTGTTAAATGAGACATTTTTAGTGACTTCTGTCTATTTGTACAGAGTGAATATAAGTAAGTCATGTTTATTCATGTTAAATAAATCATGTCATGACAATCTAATATAATTTATTTATTAAATAAGTATATATATATCATATTACTAATTTAATAATTAAATTATATTCATATTAAAATTTTGATATGATTAATTAATCATCCAAGTTGACTCATATAGTTTATACCTTAACTTTAATACAACATGAGATATGGCAACATAAATTACTACCTTTATTTAAACTTTTTCCTTCTTGTTCAACCTGATACCTTCATCAATTCTTTATCAATCCTCTTTTATTGAACAAATCGATCAACAATACCAAATGTTGTATTTAGCGTCTCAAAAGACTCCTTTTATTTTCCTACCTGAGGCAATAACACTTCTTTGACCGCCAATGTTATCATTTAATTTTTTTGCTCCTTTTTCCCTTCGTTAAGCTTTTTAGAGCACTTAAGGCTTTAGTAATGTATATTGAAATATAATTATCCTACAAGCCTTCATGACTAGCTCATTTTTGGTGACCTCTCTATTAATTTCTTCCTTCATGTCAGTAGGTCCTTAAACTTTTTCTTGTGGCATGATATTTATCAAATATCTTGTAAAAATCTTCATAATATGGGAATAGTTTGTTTCCAAAGTGGCAACTTTCTTGTGACTCTGCAAAATAAGTAACAGAAGCATTAATAAAATAACTACTTCTTCATAATCAATATATCAAATTTATAACTTAAATTATTTATATGACCAAATATATCTACTTTCAAATAAGCATCCCAACTTTTTTTTTATTATTTGTCATAATTTTCTTTCATAATCCCATCCAAAACCTTTGGTGCCTTTTCTTATCAGCATGCCGTAAATCATGTTGAAATGGATTGACAAAGTTTTCATCCTTGCTTCGAAAAATGGTTTGGCCTTAAGACACTAGACAATTTAATCTCCAATGCCTTCTCAATAGCAGTTAAATATCCAAGTTTGAATCCATTTTCAACATTGTATTTTCTAGTTTCATGAATTTCTAGAAGAACTTCTATCAACTTGTCATCTTCTTTGGTTATCCATGCTCTTTTGTTTTTTCTTGGAATAATATCTTGAGTAGACTCCATCCTACAATATTAATATACACATTGCATCATACAGAAAGGACATTAAAAATATAACATAATATACAAATATTGCTTGAGAGTATATTTTCTTCATGTTAAAATAGTCACAAAATCATGGTACATAATATTATAAACCAATGATGCGAATAAAGCACGTAATATTGTAGGCATATGACTAGTTCGTGCATGTTGTCTATTTATTCTTCAATCATTATATGTTTACAGTGCTAAATTATCTATGAAATTATTCCAATCATTTGATGTTTCAATTATTGCAACAGTCTCATCATTTGATGTTCAATTATCTCTCTTTCTTGATTGAAAACAACGAGACTCCTAAGAAAACCTCATCACTGTTAGGGTTTAGACCTTGATGAATAGCAATGGGATTCCCCGTTGAACAAGAACTAGAACTAAGGATTTCTAATCCTGTTAGGTTTAGACCTTGATGAATAGCAATGGGATTTCCCGTTCAACAAGAACTAGAACTAAGGATTTCCAATCCTGTTAGGTTTAGACCTTGATGAATAGCAATGGGATTCCCCGTTCAACAAGAACTAGAATTAAGGATTTCTAATCCTGTTAGGTTTACTTCTTGAAAAGGAGGAAGATGGGGAGGAGAAAGAAAGGGCTGCCGCCCTATGATGAGAGAAGGGAATTTTTGGGAGAAAAGAATCTGTTCTCTATTCCATCCAAACCCTAGAGACTAGAGTTTAAATACATCCACGAAGTGGGCCAGGCCCAGACTCAACAAAAAACTCCCATGGACTAAACCAATGAGATTAAACTAATCCCCAAGCCCGTGTACACCCGTGACTTGATTTAATCTCAACCCTTGGACTCAAACCCAGCCCAATACAAGTTAGCCCACCTGGGCCTTGATAGCACCACACCAGGCCCAACAATCTCCACCTTGGTGCTTTCAAGGCCTCAGCACGTCCACTGTGTCCATCAGCTTTAACAACGAAATACACTTTTGAAAACTGTCCCGTGGAAGAACCTTAGTCAGTGCATCTGCTGGATTTTCTTTGGTGTATACCTTCACCAGCTCCACCTCACCATCTTCCACCAGCTCTCTGATCCTGTGGTATCTGAGGTCAATGTGCTTCGTCCTGGCATGATAGACTGCATTCTGCGCAAGCATCAGAGCACTCTGGCTGTCACTATGCACCTGGACAACCTTCTGATCAAGTCCCATCTCCAGCATCAAGCCCTTCAGCCAAAGAGCTTCCTTTGCTGCCTCTGTGATACCTATGTATTCTGCCTCCGTGGTAGATAAGGCTGTGATGGGCTGCAGACATGATCTCCACGATACTGGACCACCAAACAGGCTGAACACAAAGCCTGTTGTGGATCTCCTAGTGTCCACATCTCCACCAAAGTCTGCATCCACATACCCATATAACTGCCCACGAGCCTCCTTGGATAAGTTGGATCTCTCAGCACCTTCTTGCTGTCCATAGCAAATACCAACCCCAACTGTACCTACCAAGTACCTGAAGATTCCCTTCAGTGCTCGCCAGTGCTCCCTACCAGGCTGCGCCATGAACCTGCTCACCTGGCTCACTGCATGGGCTATGTCTGGCCTACAACATACCATGGCATACATAAGGCTCCCAACACCAGAAGCATATGGTACCTTCTCCATCTCCTGAGCCTCCACCTCAGTCTGTGGTGACATGGTCTTCGATAAGGAAAAATGTGCTGCCAAAGGTAGTGCTGTCGGTTTGGCATCCTTCATCCCATATCGCTCCAGAATCTTTTTAATGTAGCCACCCTGACTCAGATGCAGCACACCTTTGGATCTATCTCTGATGATTTCCATCCCTAGGATCTTCCTGGCTGGCCCCAGATCCTTCATCTCAAACTCCCGAGACAAAGCTATCTTCAGTTCCTGTACAGCCTTCTCACTCTTGCATGCTATCAGCATGTCATCTACATACAAGAGTAAGTACATCCTAGACCCATCATCCAGAGATTTAACATACACACAAGAATCATACTCACACCTGGAAAGTCCAATGCTCCTAACATAAGTGTCAAATCTCTTGTACCACTGCCTCGGCGACTGCTTCAGCCCATACAGAGATTTCTTCAGCAAACAGACTTTCCCATCTGATCTTGGTTCTCTAAACCCTGGTGGCTGCTCCATGTAGATGCTCTCCTCCAAATGACCATGGAGGAATGCTGTCTTCACATCCATCTGCTCCAGCTCCAAGTCCTGAGCTGCTACAATACTCAATAATAGTCTGATGGAAGTGTGCCTGACAACTGGAGAAAATATCTCACCATAATCGATGCCTTCTTTCTGAGAGTATCCTTTGGCCACTAGTCTTGCCTTATACCTGATACCCTCTTGTTCTGAAGCTCCTTCCTTGCGCTGATAAACCCATTTACAACCAATGGGTTTCTTTCCTTGTGGCAGCTGGACCACCTGCCACGTATTATTGCTGTGAAGAGACTGCATTTCCTCTGCCATAGCATGGATCCACCTATCTCTATCCTGACTTTCCATAGCCTCCTCATAGGTGAAAGGGTCTCCATTCGCTGTCACCAGGGCATATGACAACGAATCCTCAAAGCCGTATCGAACTGGTGGTCGCACGTTCCTCCTGGGCCTTTGCTGTGCGATCCCAGTATCAGTCCCCTGTCCAGCTGCATCCTGCTGAACTCCCTGGCTTCTACCCCCTCTGTCAGTCCTCTCCACCTGAATCTCAAATCCTCCTGGTCCACTAGCAAATGGCACAACTGTATAGGAGGTTGTCTGACTAGTGTTACCGTGTTCTACCTCCTGTAGTCCCTGCTGTGCATCCATGCCACTTCTGTTCTGGAGGATTGAGCTCTCATCAAAGGTTACATCTCTGCTGATGACAACCTTCTTCTCCAAGGGGTCCCATAGCCGATACCCCTTGACTCCTCGCGGGTAGCCTAGGAACACCATCTTCTTAGACCTGGCATCCAACTTACTCCGCTCCCCAGCTCCAACATGCACATATGCTGTGCATCCAAACACCCTTAGATGGTTTAGGCTTGTCTTCCTTCCAGACCATATCTCCTCTGGAATGTCTCCATCTAACCTGGTGTGCGGTGACCGATTGACCAAGTAGCTAGCTGCATCTACTGCGTCAACCCAGAACATCTTTGGAAGCCCTGCCTGCAGCCTTAAGCATCTTGCCTTTTCCAATAGTGTTCTGTTCATCCTCTCAGCCACCCCATTCTGTTGAGGAGTTCCCATCACCGAGAAGTGCCTTCTGATGCCCCACTCCTCACAAAAAATCTGGAACTCCCTGCTGGTGTATTCCCCGCCATTATCAGACCTCAGACACTTCACACTTTTACCCTGCTCCTTCTCCACCTCAGCCTTCCAGATTTTGAACTTGGTGAAGACCTCTGATTTCTCCTTCATAAAGTAGATCCACAGCTTCCTTGAGAAATCATCTATCAGGGTCATAAAGTATCTGGCCCCATTCCTTGCAGAAACTGGGGCTGGTCCCCAGACATCTGTGTGTACTAACTCCAGGGGTTCAGCACTCCTAGCTGTGCTGACTGAGAACTGTACTCTCCTCTGCTTTCCCATCTGACAAGGCTCACAGATCTCCATATCTCCGCTACTCAAGTCTGGAAGCAGACCTCTCTTGCTCAGTTCTTTCATCCCCTTGTCTCCCATGTGGCCCAGGCGGTAATGCCACATCCTGTACACATCCCGGGGATCTTGCTCCACAGCTGCCACCTCAGATTTCACAGTCATCACAGAGCCCTCCATCTTGTATAGATTATTTTCCAGCCTCCTCCCTCTCATCACCACCATGGCTCCATTGGAGATGTTCAGAACTCCACTCCTGGCACGACTGCTGAAGCTGTATCCAGTCCGCTCCAAGTACCCCAGTGATACCAGATTCTTCTTGAGTTCTGGGACATGCTTCACACTGGTAAGAGTGCGCACCATACCATCAAACATCCTCACCCTCACTGTGCCAATACCTGCCACCTTGCAAGGGTGATTATCTCCAAGAGTCACATTCCCCTCCTCAACCTCTGTGTAAGTACTGAACCACGACCGGTTGGGAGTGTAATGATGAGAACAGGCTGAATCCAAGGTCCACATCTCTGTGCTGTGCCTGTGATCATCTGATACAACCAAGAGATCATCCTCCACCTCCTGATCTGCAACTGTACTCACAGACTCAGATCCTCCTTTTTCTCCCTTCTGATTTTTCCACTTAGGACAATTCTTCTTAAAATGTCCTACCTCTCCACACTTATAGCACTTCAGCTCTCTCTTGCCTTTCCTGGACTTTGATCGTCCTCCAGACTTACTTCTGTCCCTGCCCCTACCTCTGCCTGTCCTTTCCCCAACTGATAGACCCTCCTGGGGAACAGCTTCCTTGGTCATCTTCTCCCTCTGCTCATTCGTCCGAAGCACCGAGACAATATCTTCATAAATTAATGTCTCCTTCCCATAGAGCAGTGTTGTGACCAATGAGTCATAAGACGTGGGCATTGAACATAAAAGCAGAAGTGCTTTATCTTCTTCCTCCATCTTGACCCCGACATTCAGAAGTTCATTGCTCATCTGGTCGAATATCTGGATGTGACCCAGCACATCTCCACCTTCTGACATCCGAAGGCTGTAGAGGCGCTTCTTCAACATCAACTTGTTGCACATATTCTTCCCATATAGAGGGTGTGCAACTTCGTCCAGAGTCCCTTCGGGGTCTTCTCCTCCAGCACTGAATAGAGGACTGAATCCGCCAGACAGCCCCTGATCATTGAACATGTCTTCTTCTCCAATGAAATCCACTGCTTGTCTGTCATCCCATCTGGCCTTTCTCCAAAGCCAGATCTAAACCCTGCTGCACAAGGAGGTCCTCTACCCGGACTTTCCACATGGAGAAACTTCCCTTCCCATCAAACTTCTCAACCTCTATTTTTATGCTACTCCCCATGGCCAATTTCAAAAATAGCACAAAAATAAATTTTATAAAATAGAGAAGTACCTTGACGAGATTCTGTTGAAATTATTTCAACTCCTTGAAGGCCTCCAAATTACTCCTTGAACCAGGCTCTGATACCACTTGTTAGGGTTTAGACCTTGATGAATAGCAATGGGATTCCCCGTTGAACAAGAACTAGAACTAAGGATTTCTAATCCTGTTAGGTTTAGACCTTGATGAATAGCAATGGGATTCCCCGTTCAACAAGAACTAGAACTAAGGATTTCCAATCCTGTTAGGTTTAGACCTTGATGAATAGCAATGGGATTCCCCGTTCAACAAGAACTAGAATTAAGGATTTCTAATCCTGTTAGGTTTACTTCTTGAAAAGGAGGAAGATGAGGAGGAGAAAGAAAGGGCTGCCGCCCTATGATGAGAGAAGGGAATTTTTGGGAGAAAAGAATCTGTTCTCTATTCCATCCAAACCCTAGAGACTAGAGTTTAAATACATCCACGAAGTGGGCCAGGCCCAGACTCAACAAAAAACTCCCATGGACTAAACCAATGAGATTAAACTAATCCCCAAGCCCGTGTACACCCGTGACTTGATTTAATCTCAACCCTTGGACTCAAACCCAGCCCAATACAAGTTAGCCCACCTGGGCCTTAATAGCACCATACCAGGCCCAACAATCACAACTTGAGTAATCCAAAACTTCATTTTTTTTGGCCAAAATTTAAACTAAAAGGTCCATAGAACCAAAATTGAATTACATTCTCAGCCTTGCGAGATTGAGTCATGAATACAGCATCAATATTGGCAAGTCTAGAGTCATACCCTCAAATATGAAAAGGAAAATCAAACAATGGGTGCATGCTAGCTTACACAGAGAAAAAATAAAGGACCAGGATGAGATAATATATATTAAAAAATAAAGTCGACGAAAGACAAAATATCTTTATTGCAAGCCTTTTTTATGCTTAAAGTAAAAAACCACCAGCTTACAAATAAATTTCTAGTTCTTGATAAAATCCTAATTCTCAATCCAACTTAAGAAGTCTAACTATCAAATTAACAAAGCCTAATAGAAAATTCCTTAAATTGCTTAAGTACTGCATCTTCTGTCACCTGGTTCCCCCTAAAGTGTCTCAAGACGTTGTAAATATAGAGTGCAGTAAAAAAGTAACTCTAATCCAAAACCCATTTTACATCAAAGCACAACCAATAAGAAAATGCAGCAGGTTCCAAACAAAGAAAATCTATTTCAATGTAAAAGATCGAAATACATGTGGCCTCTTTTTTTTATGTAGATTAGCAAACATATGAATGCCATTTAGCTTTTTTTTTTTTTTTTTTTGGTACAAACTAGGATCACACCATTCTAGCGCGAATCGAACCCGAAAGATCAGAGTATAGAATTTGCTGCAAAATAACAGGGCAGGAATCACCAATATGCCATACCTACTGATCAGGGTGTCGAACAGCAACAGAAGCAATCAAATCAACCACAGCGTTGGCTTTCCGTAAACATGACGGATCAGCGGCGCATAGATGGACTGGATAGAAGCTCATATATCGTAGATCAGGGAATTATGGGGAAGCAAATATCCACATTCCGACTAATCCAACGGACTACCGTAAGAGAATCTCCCTCGATGATCAACCGGCGAGAGCCCAAATGATGGACCGCATAGGTGATACCTACCCAAACAGCTTAAAGCTCAGCCATAGAGACCGAAGTACCGAAACAGCCATGCCATTTAACTCTTTTCAACTTATGCTTGTTCTTTTGTTTTCTCTTCTACTAGTAAAGTTCATATTGTATTGTCATGTCATTCGTATTATGTTCCACATAAATAATCTTTTTGAGCCTTCAAGAAAAACTTTAAGATGTTCTGCTAGAAGTCTTCTAGAAAAATAATTTTTCCAAAACAGAACTCTAATGAACCCAATAGATTGTTTTAACTCCAGGCGTGGTACTTCTCTAAGCTTACCACGCATCACCTTCTCATCCCATAAAATGGTCTTCTAATTCGTCACTTTGATCAACATTTCCACAAAACATTCTGGAACTAAAGGAACTCTATATAGTTATCCTTAAACAAGACCTAAATATGCTGCAACACCTTGAAAATATAAGGGCTGATAGATCAGATGTAAAGAACCTAAAAGCAAGAGCCAGTAAGAACAACCATAATGCCTTCTTGCTCAATTCTTGTAAGTTAGATTATAAGTCGATTATTATATAAGATTCAAAATGCAAAAATAGTAAATACATAAGTCGAAGGTAAAGCAACTTCTAACAGAATTAGTGTTCATAATACCAGTGATGCAATGCTAGCCATATAACAACAACAGCTTACAAATATAGGAGCTGAAATGAATAAATTGAATCACCTAGCTTGCCAATGTTTCTCAGAACAAAATAAGCATTTCCAATGCTTAGAAGATGACCACCATCATGGGCAAATTTGCTATTAGACTTGATTATCTATTACAAAATATGGATTCACTGAGTTGATTAATGAAATTCTGATACACTTGCAACACTGGTTATATTTAAAATATTTTATTAAAACCCACCAATCCTAACTATGTGGAAGAAGTCCTGACTATTTAAGCTAAAAAAGATTTTCATAGAATATCAGTTTGTCATCAACCTTTGTGAACCCACCATCCCTCTCCCCTGCAAGAACTACAGCCTCAAAAAGTGTTTCATATTAAAGAAGAAGCTAGATTCATTGTTCCAAACTCAAATTTCAAGGAAAGGTACCACATGAGCATGCAGGGTAGGGATTTTTTTTTTTTTTTTCCCCTCTTGAAATAGATGAAGAAAATAAGGCAACTTACTTATGAACCATATCCAGGAACTTCTCATCCTAGAACCGAGGAAAACCAGTTCCTACTCAAGGTAGACACTTCTGGAGTCCCTAAATGTTCTAATCCAATGACTTGAGTTTTAAACAATAAAACAATAACAAGACAAGCAAAAGCCTACCTGTAATCCCCTAGATTTCTCAATTGCTCGTGAGAATTATCACGAGGTCAGATAATAGACTCCAGATAATTAAATTTCAGGTATATCTTAATTGCTCGTGAGAATTATCACGAGGTCAGATGATAGACTCCAGATAATTAAATTCCAGGTATATTTTAATTGCCCGTGAGAATTATCACGTGATCAGATGATATGATAGACTTTAGATATTTAAATTTCATGTATATCTAATTACAGAGTCCCTTGATTTGGGGACTCTGCAATACCTATAAAAGATGGGTAGAACCCTCCTCTCCACCATACATGGGTGCCCCCTTCTCATCATCTCCTCGTGCGGACTTCTTCCCCAGCGTGCTTGTCTCTGGTAAGTCCCCTATCCATGCATGAGAGAGAAGGATTGAGAGAGAGAGAGAAAGTTAATAAAAAAAAAAAACGAAGAAGGGAGGAGCCGGGTTACAGAACCCCTTCCCTTCTCCGTGACAGTGGTTCAGGCCCGGCGGCGTGCCCGCCGCCTCGCCGGGCCTGATTCCCGGCTGACGACCCCACCGGCACCGGGGGTGGCGTCCGGTGGGGTGCCGGAGAACAAAGAGAGAGAGAGGAGAGCGGCGGAGGGAGGAAGACGCGATGAATAGAATCCGACCGGCGGTCCAACTCTTGGTTCGGGCCCAGCGGCGTGCTCGTCGCCTCGCCGGGCCTGGGCCTTGGTCGAAGACCTCCACCGGCGCCGGGCGTGCGTCCAGTGGAGGTCCGGCCGGCCATAGTGGCCGGCCGTGCCGCCGGCGTCATCCGTAATCCGCGGGTGATTAAGAGAGAAAAGGAGGAAATTAAAGGGAAAGGAGGAGAGGGGAGGCCGGCCATGGCGGTGGCTGGCTCTGGCCTGGCCACCGGAGGCCGGACCGCCCCGGATTGGGCCGGCAAAGCCGCCGGCGTGATTTCGAGCCGCCGCAAGGGAATAGAGAGAAGATGGAAATTGATACAAATTGAGGAGAGAGAGGGAGTGGGAGAGGCTGGCCGCGGCGGTGGCCGGCCACGGTCCGGCCAACGGTGGTCGGACTGCCTTCAATTTGGCCGGCGGCGGCCCTGGCCGTCGGCGCAAAGCTCGGCTCCTCTGTTTCGTTTGAAACAGAGGAGCTGGTTAAAAATAGTAACGGGCTGATTGGGCCGCTTGATTGTTGGGCCTTGTTGGGCCGTTTCTGAGCCCAGTTTGAGCAGCGTTTTGGGCCCTGTATCGGACCGAGAATGATAAAATAAATATATGGCCCGAATCAGAAGTAATTCTAGTTTCTGGGAATAATTTTATTTCCCTATTTGGGTGTATACATTGAGAGATATTCAAGCCCAAAGTTGGGCCCGTGAAGTGGTTTGGGTAGAGTTTAAGAATTATTTTATAATTCAGATTTTAGGAATTTAATAATGGAAAATGATTATGTAGGTGCCCAGGAGTCCAATTAGCTGGGTTATCAAGTGAAATTCGTGTACTGAGGTAAGTAAGTCAAGTATTATAATTTTATTAATTATTTAATTTGTGAATTGTGAAATTACAGTTAAATACAGTTATGCTAAATTGGCAAAATCATGTTTTTGCTATGATAATATGTAATCATGATAATAACAGTAAAACTTTATGTGTCACCATGGTTCTCATATGACAGATGACAGATGACAGACACTGGTACTAGGACCCTTCCTCTTAGGGGATGTTTAAGAGGGCTACACATTATCACATGACAGATTCACACATGACAGATTATCACATGACAGATGACAGATGACAGACACTGGTACCAGGACCCTTCCTCTTAGGGGATGTTTAAGAGGGCTACACATGATGTGTATTGTAGGGCTGTGGCACACATAAAGAAAAATAATGACAGTATAAATAATGTAATTGTTATTGAATTAAGCTAATTGATCTGATGACATGAACCTATTGATAGCCTGATAAATGAAATTTTGAAATTATATTAGGCTTACTTATTGAGTGTGAGCTCATAAAATTCTCATAATGTTTTTCAGAGCCTCAGGAATGAAGATGGATAATTGAGATAGAAGGAGTTTTCTATTAAGAAGACTTAGTTTTATCATTTTGATTTAGTTCAGATTTATTTGTAGGGCAGATAGCCCAAGACTGATAATTCTGGTTTGTAATAAATCATGGATATGAAATTGCTTTATATTGATTTAAGTGATAAGTTCAAGACGCCTTGCATGCCCGGCATGCGGCGGGTTGTCACCCTAGCTCAAATTTTTGGGTCTGGAGCGTGACAGCTTTAGTGGTATCAGACAATTAGGAGTTGGTTAAGTGGTTTATAACCAGTTAAGCAAGAAGGACAAGGCACCAATTGGATCCCTTTTTGGGCTGTGGTGGCCTAAGTTGGTGTGGACCTTGTTCGTCTTGCTTTCTTGTAACGAAACGGGCCCGTGGGCCCGGGTCGTTACAATATGGTATCAGAGCGAGGTTATGACAGTAGGAACATATACATAATGACACTTTAGGCAAAACACTAGAGTGACATAGAGACAATTATAAATTTAAAGGAATCTCAGAAATTATGCTT
Source organism: Calamus simplicifolius (assembly GCA_900491605.1). Classification (NCBI taxonomy): domain Eukaryota; kingdom Viridiplantae; phylum Streptophyta; class Magnoliopsida; order Arecales; family Arecaceae; genus Calamus; species Calamus simplicifolius. Next base: position 124,303 of record UESW01002479.1, on the reverse strand, counting down.
TGAAAACCTAACAATTAATGCTTACAGTGATATTAATTACAACTAATTTATTAGGAAATAAGAATGACAAGTCGCACTAGAAGTCGACAAAATGATGAGAGTTCCCAGGTTGGTAATGCTGGCCAACCAGGAGGTCTGGAAGCTACCGAAGCTGTTGCCCCTGCCAATTCAGTTGGGACTGATCAGCAGCAACTCCAGACCGAGATGCTTTAGGAGTATGGCGCAGTCGATACGGGACTTGCAGCACCAGATTCTGCAGGCTTAGTCCGCTCAGCCTGAGTTCAGTTTTATTGGTGGTCAGAAACACCTAGCCTCAATGTTCATATCAGTAATGCAAGCTGGAAAGTATTTGATGAGTGGTGGTCAAGGATTTCTTGCTGTAGTCAAGGACCTTCAGCAAGAAGAGACCAAGTTGGAGGATATTCCCATAGCTCGAGAATTCCCAGATGTCTTCCCTGAGGATTTGACTAATTTACCTCCTGATCGGGAAGTCGAGTTCTCTATTGATCTAGTTCCTGGAACTGGGCCTATATCAAAGGCCCCTTACCGTATGGCCCCGGCTGAGCTAAAAGAACTGAAGGATCAACTACAAGAGCTCCTAGATCGAGGATTTATTAGACCCAGTGCTTCTCCTTGGGGTGCTCCAGTCCTATTTGTTAAGAAGAAGGATGGCAGTCTCGACTCTGCATTGATTACCGGGGAATCAATAAAGTAACAGTGCGAAATAAGTATCCTCTGCCAAGGATTGACGACTTGTTTGATCAACTTCAAGGAGCCCGGATATTCTCAAAGATTGATCTTAGGTCCGGGTACCATCAGCTTAAAGTCAAAGAAGGGGATGTACCAAAGACAGCATTTAGAACCAGATATGGCCACTATGAGTTCTTGGTGATGCCGTTTGGGTTAACTAATGCCCCAGCAGCATTCATGGACTTAATGAACAGAATTTTTAAACCATATCTGGATCAGTTTGTGGTGGTTTTCATTGATGATATTCTGATATATTCCAAGAGCCATAAGGAGCATGAGGACCACCTGAGAATTGTGCTACAGATTCTGCAAGAGAAGAAGCTTTATGCCAAGCTGAAGAAGTGTGAATTTTGGTTGGATCAAGTAGCTTTCTTGGGTCATATAATCTCTAAAGATGGTGTATCTGTGGACCCGAAAAAGATTGAAGCTATCACTAACTGGAGCCGACCTACCAATGTGGCAGAAGTCAGAAGCTTCTTGGGATTAGCCGGGTATTACCGAAAATTTGTGGAGAATTTTTCTCGCATTGCTCTACCCCTAACTCGCTTAACCCAAAAGCGAGTGAAGTTTGACTGGACAGTGGAGTGTGAGGAAAGTTTCCAGGAGTTAAAGCAGCGCCTGGTGTCAGCTCCCATTCTTGTTCTTCCAACGGGATCTGAAGGTTTTACTATATACACTGATGCCTCTCGAAAAGGATTGGGATGTGTTTTGATGCAGAATGAAAGAGTGATAGCTTATGCCTCCAGACAACTGAAACCTTATGAGCAAAATTATCCTACTCATGACTGGAATTGGCTGCTGTGGTTTTTGCTCTGAAGATTTGGCGGCATTATCTATATGGAGTGTCGTGTGATGTGTATACAGATCATAAGAGTTTAAAATACATTTTCACACAGAAGGAGCTGAATTTAAGGCAGAGGAGGTGGTTGGAACTATTGAAGGATTATGACCTGAATCTACAGTATCATCCTGGGAAGGCCAATGTAGTAGCTGATGCCTTGAGCAGAAATCCTCTTCTGAGTTAGCTGCTATGATTACCTCCCAGCCTCACGTATTGAGAGATCTGGAGAAGTGGGAGGTTGGTCTGAGAGTACAGCAGTCTGATGGACTTATTGCAGCACTTGTACTCCAGCCGACCTTAGTTGACAGAATCAAGTCCTCCCAGATGGAAGATCCAGATCTACAAAGGATTAAAGAAGTGGTACAATCAGGAGTTCAGAATGAATTTTATATAATGGAGATGGATCCCTGAAATTTGAAGGAAGACTTTGTGTGCCAAACAGTGAAGAGCTAAAGGCTGAAATTTTGAAAGAGGCTCACTACTCTCCCTATACTGTGCATCCAGGTGGCACTAAGATGTACAGAGACTTAAAGGAAAATTTTTGGTGGAAAGGCATGAAGAGGGAGATTGCTCAGTATGTGGCCAAGTGCTTGGTGTGTCAGCAAGTGAAAGCCGAGCATCAAAGGCCTGCAGGGCCTCTTCAGTCTCTGATGATTCCACAGTGGAAATGGGAAAAGATTACAATGGACTTTGTGACTGGTCTGCCCAAAACTCCTAAGAGCAACGATGCAGTTTGGGTCATTGTGGACAGACTAACAAAATCAGCTCATTTCCTACCTTTCAGAGTTGGGGTCTCTAGTGAAAGATTGGCTAATTTGTATATTGAACAGATTGTGAGACTCCATGGTGTTCCGGTATCTATTGTATCAGATAGAGATACCAGGTTTGTGTCCCAGTTTTGGAAGAGCCTTCATAAGGCCATGGGAACCAAACTAAACTTCAGTACAGCCTATCATCCCCAGTCAGATGGACAATCAGAGAGGACCATACAGATTCTGGAGGACATGTTGCGAGCCTGTGTGATGGACTTGGGTGGAGCTTGGGATAACCACTTACCTTTGGTGGAGTTTGCATATAATAATAGTTACCAAGCCAGCATCCAGATGGCTCCATTTGAAGCTCTGTATGGTAGGAGGTGCAGATCTCCTATATGTTGGGATGACGTGGGGGAAAGGAAAGTTGCTAGGCCCTGAGCTGATTCAGCAAACAGTAGATAAGGTGCATTTGATCAGGGAGCGTCTTCGTACAGCTCAGAGCAGGCAAAAGAGCTATGCTGATGTCAGAAGAAGGGAATTGGAATTCCAGGTTGGGGATCATGTCTTCTTAAGGGTATCACCAACCAAAGATGTGATGAGATTTGGGATTAAAGGAAAGCTGAGTCCACGTTATATTGGACCTTTTGAGATCTTGAGCAGAGTTGGAGAGGTTGCTTACAGCCTGGCACTGCCTCCGATTCTATCTGGGGTACACAATGTTTTTCATGTATCTATGCTGAGGAAGTATATCTCTGACCCCAGCCATGTCATAGCATATGAGCCTATACAGTTGAAGAAAGATTTATCATATGAAGAGCATCCTTTGCGTATCGTAGACCGCAAAGATCAAGTTCTAAGACGGCGTACCATTCCCTATGTCAAGGTGCAATGGAATAATCATTCTGAAAGAGAGGCTACTTGGGAACTGGAAGAAGAAATGAAAGAAAAGTATCCACGACTATTTGTATCTTAAAATAGTTAATGATTGAAAACTGTTAACTTTAGTTGATTGTTAGTCCTTGGGACAGAAATTTGGACCTTTAATTTTCTAATAAAAGTTATCAATTTCGAGGCCGAAATTTTTATAAGGAGGGGAGAATGTAATCCCCTAGATTTCTCAATTGCTCGTGAGAGTTATCACGAGGTCAGATGATAGACTCCAGATAATTGAATTTCAGGTATATCTTAATTGCTCGTGAGAATTATCACGAGGTCAGATGATAGACTCCAGATAATTGAATTCCAGGTATATCTTAATTGCTCGTGAGAGTTATCACGTGATCAGATGATATGATAGACTTTAGATATTTAAATTTCAAGTATATCTAATTACAGAGTCCCTTGATTTGGGGACTCTGCAATGCCTATAAAAGATGGGTAGAACCCTCCTTCCCACCATACGTGGGTGCCCCCTTCTCATCATCTCCTCGTGCGGACTTCTTCCCCAGCGTGCTGTCTCTGGTAAGTCCCCTGTCCATGCATGAGAGAGAAGGATTGAGAGAGAGAGAAAGTTAAAAAAAAAAAAAAGAAACGAAGAAGGGAGGAGCCGGGTTACAGAACCCCTTCCCTTCTCCGTGATTGGTTCAGGCCCGGCGGCGTGCCCGCCGCCTCGCCGGGCCTGAGCCCCGGCCGACGACCCCACCGGCACCGGGGGCGGCGTCCGGTGGGGTGCCGGAGAACAGAGAGAGAGAGGAGGCGGAGGAGGGAGAAAGACCCGACCGGCGGTCCGATCTTGGTTCGGGCCCGGCGGTGTGCTCGCCGCCTCGCCGGGCCTGGGCCTTGGTCGGAGACCTCCACCGGCGCCGGGCGTGCGTCCGGTGGAGGTCCGGCCGGCCGTGCCGCCGGCGTCATCCGTAATCCGCGGGTGATTAAGAGAGAAAAGAGGAAATTAAAGGGAAAGGAGGAGAGGGGAGGCCGGCCACGGCGGTGGCCGGCTCTGGCCGGCCACCGGAGGCCGGACCGCCCCGGATTGGGCCGGCGCCGCCACGTGAGAGCCGCCGCCAAATTGAGAGAGAGGGAGTGGGGAGGCTGGCGGCGGCCCGGACCGCCTTCAATTTGGCCGGCGGCGGCCCTGGCCGCCGGCGCAAAGCTCGGCTCCTCTGTTTCGTTTGAAACAGAGGAGCTGGGTTAAAAATTAATGGGCGATTGGGCCGTTGATTTTGGGCCTTGTTGGGCCGTTTCTGAGCCCAGTTTGAGCAGCGTTTTGGGCCCTGTATCGGGCCGAGAATGATAAAATAAATATATGGCCCGAATCAGGATTATTCTAGTTTCTGGGAATAATTTTATTTCCCTATTTGGGTGTATACATTGAGAGATATTCAAGCCCAAAGTTGGGCCCGTGAAGTGGTTTGGGTAGAGTTTAAGAATTATTTTATAATTCAGATTTTAGAAATTTAATAATGAAAATGATTATGTAGGTTCCCAGGAGTCCAATTAGCTGGGTTATCAAGTGAAATTCGTGTACTGAGGTAAGTAAGTCAAGTATTATAATTTTATTAATTATTTAATTTGTGAACTGTGAAATTACAGTTAAATAATTATGTTAATTTGGCAAAATCATGTTATTACTATGATAATATGTAATCATGATAATGACAGTAAAACTTTATGTGTCACCATGGTTCTCATATGACAGACAGATGACAGATGACAGACACTGGTACAGGACCCTTCCTCTTAGGGGATGTTTAAGAGGGCTACACATTATCACATGACAGATTCACACATGATTATCACATGACAGATGACAGATGACAGACACTGGTACCAGGACCCTTCCTCTTAGGGGATGTTTAAGAGGGCTACACATGATGTGTATTGTAGGGCCGTGGGACACATAAAGAAAAATAATGACAGTATAAACAATGTAATTGTTATTGAATTAAGCTAATTGATCTGATGACATGAACCTAATGATAGCCTGATAAATGAAATTTTGAAATTATATTAGGCTTACTTATTGAGTGTGAGCTCATAAAATTCTCATAATGTTTTTCAGAGCCTCAGGAATGAAGATGGATAATTGAGATAGAAGGAGTTTTCTATTAAGAAGACTTAGTTTTATATTTTGATTTAGTTCAGATTTATTTGTAGGGCAGATAGCCCAAGACTGATAATTCTGGTTTGTAATAAATCATGGATATGAAATTTGCTTTATATTGATTTATGTGATAAGTTCAAGACGCCTTGCATGCCCGGCATGCGGCGGGTTGTCACTCTAGCTCAAATTTTTGGGTCTGGGGCGTGACACTACCTAAACAAAAAGTTTTCCTTTATTACCTCCAAAAATAACTAATCTTTGGAGATGGTGTCAAAATTTTGTGAAAATATGATTTAATTCTTGTATCCCTGCTCAAGAGCATGGATCTCAATATTCGGTGCCTAATTGAGAACCCTTTCCCGTGCTCCCCACAGGAGGCTATGGGAGACGCCCAAGGGAAAATCTTGTTGATGGAAATATGCAGGCCATCAGAGAAGAAGTAAGGGAGGAAGCTCTTTACCTCACGGTTACTGGAGATGAATCTGCAGCGGCCGCTTATAAGGTCATGCAATCCTTGTCAAAGAACACTGCAAAGAAGAGATGGAAGAAGGGGAAAGAAAGGGGAGTAAGGGTCTTATTCTTGAGGAAAGGGACTAGAGATTGAAACTCCTATAAACTATCACTCTTTCTCTTGGTTGCTCGAAGTCTTCAACTATAACCACTCATATACTACTTGCACCTAGCAGTCCAATACAATAGCTACGACTCCTTCACCGTGTACTCCTAATATCTTTTCAAAGAATAGGGCCTTATTATCGTTTGCACATCGTCCTTACTGTGAAATAACATTTCTCATTCAAACTCATAGCTTGGATCCCAATTCGCAGGCCCTGTAACTGTTGGGCCCATGGCCCATTTATTCTGCCCATTAGGGCTGAGAGGGTGCACGCATTGTGTTTTTTTGTTCTTTTTTTAATTTTTTGGAGTAGTCGCTGCTAAGTGCCGTGGGAGCGTAGAAAAATAAGAGAAGAATAAGAGAAAGAAAAGAAAATAAGGAGGTAACGCAAGAGACCGTATTTTCGGTAATGTAATCCTTATATCCCTATTATTCTCTTATAATTGTTTCTAAGATCCAGACAAGGGACTTTGAGATTTGGATATTTATTATTTTATAGTAAATCTTCTTCTTTGGCTTGCCCGTATTTTTTTTCCTTTATTTTGGAAGAATTTTTCATGTAAATTTTGATGTTCTTATGTGATTATATGGTTTATGTATTTTATTTATTATTCTGTTGCTTATTATAGCCTGCTAATATTTGTTATTCTTTTCCATCAGTAACCCCCACGAGTTGTGGCTGTGGTGCATCAATAACAGCTCGATTCAATTGGCTGGAAATTGTAGAGAATGACATGTACATCAGCTCAGTCGAGGAAGCTCGAATGCTGTAGCAGTTAACACAAGACCACAAGAAAGGTCTGCTAATTGAAGCACATCATCACCCTCATCATCATTAGAATTGTCAATGGGTATTGGCTCCTCGTCCTTCGTCCTCAAGCTTGAGAAATACATACTGTTAGTCAGATCTTCCACCACTGCTAGATGATCCAAGTAATGAGTTAAATCCCCCACTCTACTAATTAAGTCCAAGCCAACATGGGCAGTAGAACTGCTTGAAACATTCATCTCGTAACTCGTAGTTCCATGCTCAATATGAGATATATAACCTACTTGCACTATAAGATAGTGTTTGATACCTCAAAAGTTATCCCTAAATAAATATACGAGATAGCATTTATCCAGGGGATAGCTGAGGGAATAAGTAGCTTTTTAAAATTACAAGTCTGTCATCAAGGGATAACTTTAGTTGTTCCTGGGTTCCCTAGGGAATAAGTTCAAAGGATAACTCATGGTTAAATATGGGTTATCCCTCTGGTTAAACTTTTTCAGATATATCTCCTCTAGCTATAGCATTTAAAAATAAGGGATATCCCTCCTTATCCCCTGTATCAAACAAAGCCTAAGAGTTTCGAATGATAAGGAGGCCAAGGATTGGTGCCCATTAAGACGGAAAGATGTCAGCAGCCCAATATCCATCGATAATTGAGTATATAAGCTAACCCTACTACGTTGTGTATCAAATTGTGCATACAAACTGGGCATACTATCTTATGGCATGTACTCCCATGGTGAAGACATGCCATGGTACTTTTTACCTCCATTTTGAACGATGCTGAATGGGATAGGTACATGTCAAGCATCATCTCCATGCCATCTGACCACTTGAACAACTACAAAAAATCTATACATTAACCTACGCTCCTTTTGATTGGGGTCCAACTTTAGCGTATAATGAACTTTGGCTACTAGTTCACCATAGAACATACCACGCCTCATCTGAAGACCCCTTAGGGGTCTGTTTGGATTGGGATGAATAGAGGGAGAGGAAAGAAATGAAGGGAAAAAGGTTATGAGTTATTTTGTTTGGGAGGAAGATGAAAGAGAGGGGAAAGGAAATGAGAGTAACCAGTTTCTCCTATTTTTCTCTCAACAAGGATAAATTTATTAACCCCAAATCGAAAATAAGCCGGAAAAGAAGAAAATATTTAAGTTATATTTTTTGGAATACCAAGATTCCTTTCTTTCATTCTCAATGTTCATTCTCTAATATGAAGGGGTATAATTGTCACATAACTCTTTTCTCTTCTTTTTTCTCTTTATCCAATAAGATAATTGATATTACTTTTTTTTCCTTCTATCTTTCCAAACAAGAGAGAAGAATAACTCTTTCTTTTCCTCTTTTTCTTCCATTCCTTTACTTCTTTTATTCTTCCCTTTTTTTCCTCCAAAAATCCAAATATAGCCTTAAACTCAATCGATCGAACATGTATCATTCAGACCATACATGGTTACGGCATTCAGATAGAAAAGATAGATTAATAGTTTGCTCATGGAGTCATGGTGATAGCAGTTTCCAAAAAAAATAATGCACATTAGCCACATTTTTTACTAGGAACTTGTGCAATTAAACAACTTAATAAATGTAATTCGCAAGCCTCCATGCAACTCAGCGTTAGCAGTAAATATTGAAAAATTGTGACTAATGGCGATGTACTCCTTTTTCTATTCACAACCATCACAAAGGCATGGACATATAATTAACAAGTAATCTTCATCTTCTTTTTCAATAATAATTAGTTATCACCTTTGAATTCTCACTGCTTAGTCATCCCAATGCTCCAACTCTCAAGTCACGGGCAATAATATAAATCCTAAAATGTAACGACACTCAGCTTTCATCCAATTGATGCTGAAACTTAAAGATATGGAGCAGAACACAAGAAGAACTTCTTTGGACAGAGTGATGGGGACATCTACCGACTGAAGAAATGCTCTCAGAAACTGGGCCTGGTTTCAGCCCTGGCAACCCACCAAAAAAAAAAAAAATCTTACCCTTGTTATTCTGAAGACATGAAAAAAATATTTGGTTATTGTTTTTCTCACTGTATGATCATTCCTAATCAATGAATCAAAACTTTAATGCAGGTTGGACAACTTGGTGCAAATAAATGTAGCCGAGTTGTTCCGTTTGAAACTTTAGATTGTTAGACTGTCTTTATTGAATCCAGATATAATTTAGATTAAATTCTTTAATACCAGTCATAACACACAACTAATACCAGCCAAGCTTATCATGATTCATATATGTCCATGAACCATCTGGAGGGAATATACGGGGGATATTCCTTAAAAATAATTTTCCTTAAAAAATTTTCACCCTTCTATTTTATTTTTATCAAATTTTCTCTTCCTTTTGTTAATTTCTTCTACTCTCCTTTCAATTTTTTTTTTAAAATGGGTTAAATCAACTGTTGAGAAGAAAATGAAAACAATTAAAAATTAGATAAAATGATACAAAATTGGTGAGCAGATTAAAATTTTGGTGAATTAAATTTAGAATTTGGAAAAAGAAAGATACTTTTCCTTTTTTTTCCATTTCATTTAAGCTTTTCACAATCTTTGTTTACTTGAGATAAATTAAAAAAATAATTGAAATAATCTGTTAGGGTGCTATAAATCACTCGTCCAATGGACAATTGCAGTCCGTGACATGGAAAAAAAGACATTTGATTCAACAAACTGACATCTTGCCTGGCTTAACAAACTTTATTAATCCTAAAAATACTTTCTAAGGAACCTTAAAGGCAGAATAGTTTTTTATAGATATTAGGCAAAAAAAAAAAAAAAAAATCCTTCTATTGCGTGTTATAATATGAAACCCTTAAGCACATTATAATAAACTTAAGGACTCATAGATCCAATTAATTGGAATGAAAAAAATTTCTTCCTAATAACATGATTCTAATTTTATATACATAATAAACTAATTGTTTATGATTGTTTTCTTAGTTTTTATGATTCTGTAATAGCAATGCAATTATCGGCCATCAAATTTATGCTGCAGAATTCCTTGAACAATATTAAGGATTCTAGCGTCGCAAATAATCCTCTCACACTTCCTCTGTTCCTCTGGCTGAACCACATGTAGCACTGGAAGGCTGTACAATGAGGGAGGTTTTCTACTATTATTAATTGGACCGACCTTTTAGTCTCTTCTGGCAACGTTGGACCAGCCCCAACGCTCTCTTATAAGCACCCTGTGATACCCCTCTCAATTGTTCGATGTCGGATAATTGGAAGTTGATTAAGTGGTTTATAACTAGTTAAGCAAGAAGAATAATGCACCAATTGAATCCTTTTTTGGGCTGTGATGGCCCAAGTTGGTTGGACCTTATCCGTCTTGCTTTCTTGTAACGAAACGGGCCTGTAGGCCCGGGTCGTTACAATATGGTATCAGAGCTTCGCACCAGTCGAAAGTGCAGGAGCTAAGTGCCACACAGGATAAAGTGCTACATCCATGGGGGATGGGAGCCACCTCTTGAACCTGTGGGAGCCACTTGTAGAATCCTGCCTACCTGATGGTTGTGATGAATTACCCCTGGCGACGAGGATGTCACCTTTGTTAAGGGGGTAGATTGTGATGCCCCTTCCAATTGTCCGATGTCGAATAATTGGGAGTTGGTTAAGTGGTTTATAACTGGTTAAGCAAAAGGACAAGGCACCAATTGGATCCCTTTTTGGGCTGTGGTGGCCCAAGTTGGTTGGACCTTGTCCGTCTTGCTTTCTTGTAACGAAACGGGCCCATGGGCCCAGGTCGTTACAATATGGTATCAGAGCCTCGCACCAGTCGGAAGTGCAGGAGCTAAGTGCCACACAGGATAAAGTGCTACATCCATGGGGGATGGGAGCCACCTCTTGAACCTGTGGGGGCCACCTCTAGAATCCTGCCTGCCTGGTGGTTGTGATCAATTGACCTTGGCGATAAGGACGTCGTCTCTGTAAGGGGGGTAGATTGTGATAACCTCCCAATAGTCCCACATTGGGAAATTAGGAATTGGTTGAGTGGTTTATAACCAGTTAAGGAAGAAGGACAAGGCACCAATTGGATCCTTTTTGGGCTGTGTGGCCCAAGTTGGTTGGACCTTGTCCGTCTTGCTTTCTTGTAACGAAACGGGCCCGTGGGCCCGGGTCGTTACAATATGGTATCAGAGCCTCGCACTAGTCGGAAGTGCAGGAGCTAAGTGTCACACAGGACAAAGTGCTACATCCATGGGAGATGGGAGCCACCTTTTAAACCTGTGGGGGCCACCTCTAGAATTCTACCTGTCTAGTGGTTGTGATGAATTACCCCTGGCGATGAGGACGTCGCCTTTGTTAAGGGGATAGATTGTGATGCTCCTTCCAATTGTCCGATGTCGAATAATTGGAAGTTGGTTAAGTGGTTTATAACTGGTTAAGCAAGAAGGACAAGGCACCAATTGGATCCCTTTTTGGGTTATGGTGGCCCAAGTTAGTTGGACCTTGTTCGTCTTGCTTTCTTGTAATGAAACAGGTCCATGGATCCGATTCATTACATACCCTTTCATTTTTCAGTGCCTGTTAATGCCGATCATCTATGATATATGTTTCCTCTTTTTTAAGTTCTTGAGGTTCTCAGCCTCTCACGTACAAATTAGGAAAACAAAGAGGGTACGATTGGATGCACCATGAGTCAATGAAGTTAAGAAAAACACAAAAGCAGTAACTAGGCTGGATTATAACCGAGAAACGTCCAAGTGGTAAAATTTTGAACATGGTAAACAACTTGCAGCCGCGGGGCCGCATGAGAAAAAATTCCTCCATATTAGTTATTTCGTATTTATGAACACATTAGGTTCTCATCCAAAAAAGAGAGAGAGAGAGAGAGAGAGAGAGAGAAGCAACTAATCAAAGAATTATTATTCCGACTCCTCTGTATATGTATTAAAATCTTAGCAGTATATAATTGATATGAAACTAAATATTCACTCTTTCTATACACACTGACATATTCATCCGACTAAAAATTTATGTCTGAATTCATGTTTAAATTTAATTAAATTTAATCATAAATACTTAAATTTTTATTTGTTGTATTTCTTGTTTCGCATGAGTCATACATTATATCTACTCTGATATTATTTATCATAATACAAAACTACTTTGATATCATTTTTTATGTAAAAATTCATAATTAGTTTCACACCGACTATGTATTAAAAAAAATTTAAATACCTATATTATATTAAAAAAATTAACCAATAATTATTTGTCTGACTGTCTTAGCTAGCTAGTTAGACAGATAATAGCATCTGTGGTTTAAATTTTGAATCATATAGAGGCATCCTATTAGTAAATTGATATGAGTCAATTTATCAGATTATAATATTATTGATTAATTTGATCAAATATATAGAAATCTTTTTCATTATTATATTAATTTTTAAAAAATAAAGTTTGCATCAAATAAAGTATATACTTCTGTACGTGTGTTAGAACTTTGGCCGGTAAATATAAATGTATGGTACATGATTTTTTTATAAGATTAAGCTCAGGAAGAAGAATAAGTTGTGTTGCTGCAATTTTCTTTTTTTCTCGGACTTTAGACAAGGTGGTGGTGTACGTCGGGATCTGGTTGACATTCTTCTATCTTTGAAGACCTATAAAATAACGTTCTATTGCAGGAAAGGAGGTGAGTGACCCTTCGATGTTCAAGTCAGTAAAAGATTCACAGCTTCAAATGTGAGGAGGAGGTTTTTTGAAGAAAAGAGTAAAGGGAATTAAGTTTTCACAGAGAGGTTCCTCCCTCAGTGTAACGATATTTATAGGAAGATGATTTGGTAGGCTGTTACATAATTTTTGAAGATCTGTTATGGAAGTTGGAGGTGATAAGGCCGAAATATCATTTACCTTATCAATGGGGTTCATGATCTTGCGAATCATAAAGGAGAGCCATATAGGATTTCATTTTCGCTTATGAAGGATTACTTTGGCAAAATGTTTCAAAATCTTTGTAACTTAATGATTTGATAGCCGATATATTCGGTGCGGATCGAGGATCGACTAAAGAGAAGGGTCGGTCGTAGAGGGAGATCGATCAAGTATCTTCCGACTGCTGAGGTTTGATCAATCTGGCTCGGAAAGGGATAAGGTTTGATGAGAAAAGTCAAAGGTTGGTCAGTTAGGGTTTGGTTTGCTGAGGTTCGAAGGACTTATTTGGTCCTATCGAGGTTCAAAGAATCAGCTTGGTTCTATTAAAATTTGAAGAATTAGTTTGATCCCATCGAGACTCAGACTTTATAGTTGACAGTGATTTGATGATGATAAAACCATCCTTCATTGCGATAAAGAATGAATTCTTTTTATGTATTTTAGTTGGCGTATCCCAAAAGTAAAGCTCATCTGCCATGCCAGTCAATTTATGAGAAAACCATTTTACCCGCTCAAGTTGTTTGTATGGTCTTTCCCAAACAACCTCTTTTTCTTTAGATGGTTGACATAATAGCATCATGTCTCAGTTTCCTTGGGAAATTTTTTTTTGGCATGTTAGAAGGTTCCCAGGATTTACCGTAATCGCATCATTTCTCAGTCTTCTCGGGAATTTTTGGCATATTAGAAAGTTCCTGGGGTTTAATATACATCTCCAGTGCCGTAGGGGCTCTTATATTTAAATCATCCACCGTGCCCACGAGGCTCCTATATTTATAGTATTTAAAACTTAAATGTCATGCTTCCATGACAGTTGCAATCGAAAAACCCTTGAAGGAAAAAATAAAGAAAATGATAGGGAGCAAAATAGCTGCATAACAATGAAATTAAGAACAACGATCTTTATATATAGCATATTTCATGTTATTGTTTAGAAAAATCGTGTGGACAAAGAAATTTCTCAGCATTAATCACCGACATAAAATCGGTTCCCTTAAAAAAGCAAGAACTACGAAACCCTAGCGAAAACAGCTAGGAAGAAAAAAATTAGGGCAAACGTACCTCTTTCGGTGGCTTTCTCGATGAGCTCCTCAGGAAGAGGAGAAGTTTATATAGGAAGAGGATGAAGACCTATACTTTCCAGGGAAGAGGAGGAAGACCAAACCGAGAAGCAGTTTAGATCGGCTTGATCCTCGTCGTTCATGCGGAGTGAAGAGTTGAGAGAACTCTCCGCAGCATCCACAGAAAGAAGGCCGGAGTGGAAAAGCAAGGCTCAGAAGTCAGCCTCCAGATTTTAGGAAACCCTAGTTGAGAGAGGAGTAGGATGAAGACTGAGACTGAAGAAAAGATCGAGCATATAACTTCCTCCGGGTCACTCAATCGCTACACAACATCCACAAGAAGAAGGCCGGAGTGGAAGAGAAACGTTCAGAAGACGGCCATCGTCTTTTGAGAAACCCTAGTCGCGAGAGGATGATGAAACCGAATGCATATCATAGATCGGATTTTAACTTCCCTCGAGTGCCCTTGGAATAGCTACAGTGACGGAACAAGCTATTCCATGGGGTCTTGTGGAATACGAAGCAAGGATTAGGGGCGTTGACGAGAATAAGAAAATCAATGGGGCCCATGGTCGATTTAAGCTGCCGTTTGGGGGAATAAGTTGGAATAGAGCCCTATTCCATACGGAAATAGGGCATCCAAAAGTAGCTAAGATAGTGTTTGATAGCTCAAAAGCTATCTCTGGATAAATGTACAGGATAGCATTTATCTAGGGGATAGCTGAGGGAATAAGTATCTTTTTAAAATTACAAATATGCCATTAAGAGATAACTTTAGTTGTTTCTAAGTTTTATAGGAAATAAGTTTAAGGGATAACTCATGTTTAAATATAGATTATTTTTTCTGATTAAATTTTTTTTAAATATATGCCTTCTATATAGTATTTACAAATAAGGAAGGATATTAAGAAGGAATGAATATCATTTTATCTTTCATATCAAGCACTGGTTAAAAGAATGGATGGGTGCGAGAAAATAAAATAAAATAAACTGCTCGACTGAGAATGCTGACAAGACTTCGTGGCGGCTTCCCTCGCGTCGTCCGCCCATGCAAGAAGTGTCAAGAATCTTATTTCAAAGATAACATATTTTAAAATAAAACTTTAAATTTTGTGATATAAAATAAAATATTAATTTTTTTAAAAGGAAAGTTAATGAGCAGATCACAGGCCATGTGCATGTAACAGAATAACATAACTGTTCATTACGGCAACAAAAATAGTAATATAAAAAAACAAAGCATGGCATGCGCATTCCTCTTAACCCACAACCATTATCAAATCATGCGCTTCAAGAACAATACAACGATATCTATTTCTAAAATGATGTAATTATTCGTTTATTAAAAAAAAAAAAAAAAAAATCTATTTTCATACTACAAGTGATTATTAAGTACTTTGGAGCGCACGGTATTGTCTAATGATCACTCATTGCTAAGTTATCATCTACCAGACTCCAAAGACCACCATTCTCATGTTTAACCATCTTGTCATCACGTCTAATTATGTAAAATATCATAGTGATACGAAATTAAATTATTTCATAGAATTAATTTTTTTCCAAAAAAAATCCAAGAAAAGCATCTTCAGGGCCATTTTCGGAACCACGCAGTGAGGCTAATGGCTTTTATTATTATCCTTTCTCACGTGCCTTGTGGGACCCGTCGATATATTAATTTCACCGATCAAGTCCATTAGCTGTCCACAAAATAAAATGACCAACAACACCCGGCGCCGCCCGCCGCCTCAAAAGGTGGCTCTTTTCAACGACGTCAGCTTCACCGACGAGCCGAGCGCCGACGAGCCCACCTCGATCTCGAAGGAATCGTAGCGGAGGAAGAGCTCCACCAGTAGCATCCGCGCTACCAGCACCACGAAGTCCTTGCCGGCGCACTGCTTGTTATCCGTCGTCGGTGCCGCCGTCTCCGGACCGTTGGACCACAGCACGTAGCGGAGCATCGCCCCGCCCGCCTTCCCGACGAACCGGTCCGCCACGAACTCCTCCGCCCGGTCGAACACCCTCGGGTCCTTGGTAGCGAAGGGCTGGTAGCCGAAGAGCATCTCCCCGGCCCGCACCTCGAACCGGGCGTCGTGGCTCTCCACCACCAGGTCCCGCTTCGCCCGCCCGTACTGGAGCGGCACGGGGGGCTCGATCCGGAGCGTCTCGTACACCACCGACTTCAACAACGGCATCGCTTCCATGGCTCTCATTCTCACCTCGCCGCCGTTGGCCCTCACGGCCGACCGGATCTCCTCCGCGAGACGGCCGTGGAGCCGCGCTCCGGCGCGCCCCACCCACTTGATCAAGCTCGGGAAAAGAATCTTCATCCCGCCAAAGGCGTTGAAGCAAG
The DNA here is from genome assembly GCA_900491605.1 of Calamus simplicifolius. Lineage (NCBI taxonomy): Eukaryota > Viridiplantae > Streptophyta > Magnoliopsida > Arecales > Arecaceae > Calamus > Calamus simplicifolius. Next base: position 108,221 of record UESW01002479.1, on the reverse strand, counting down.
TGGCGAATAGGATGTTGTGGACCGCTTCTTCTCTGGAGATCCCAAGCCGCTCCGCTTCGTCCAGAGCCGGGCCGGTGGATTCCCGGAAGAAGTCGGCGAGCCGGTTGTAGTCGGCGCGGACCAGCGCTGGCGGGAGGCGGAAGGAGTGTAGGACGAGGTCCTCCAAGAAGTTGGGGAGGCCTAAAGTCAACAGTGGACCGAGCTGGAAGAGGACCCATTTGGTGATCAATTTGGGGCCGTCGAGACCGAGCTTGGTCTCGACGGGATCCTTGCCAAGGAGCGATCTTGCGAGGAAATCGAAGGCAGCGCGGTCGTTGGCGTCGCCAAAGTCGGCTTTCCCCTCCTTGGCGAGCCCCGTTTCGAGGGCGTCGAAGAGGGAGCCGAAGGCGACGCGGAACTCGGGGATTATGAATTGGCGGCGAGAGGAGAGGAGGTAAAAAAGGAGCTTTTTGAGTGGGGCGTGGTTGGGTTCGGAGGGGTCGAGGTAGGAAAGGGCGCGGAAACCGCCTGTGAGGTCGGTGGAGGGCATGAAGGTGCCGGTGAAGAGGTCGCGCTTCTCGACGAGGGAGGTGTCGAAGAGGACGGGGAAGCTGGCGGCGTCGAGGAGGGCGACGACGCGGGGGTCGGGGGCGAGGAAGGGTCCGGGGGGCATGTTGACCCGGAACACCGTCGACCCGTGCTGCCGGATCCTGGACTTGAAGAACTCGTCACGGCCTTCGAAGTAGAAGTACTTGAGCCGGTCGCGGATCGGGCCGATGAAGGGGAGCCCATAGTCGCCAGGGATTTTCGTAACGGGAGTTTCGACGAGGAGGAGGTGGACGAGGGTGGTGCTGCCGCAGGTTGTTCCGATATGGAGGCGGCGACGCGGTTGGGGATCGAGCGGCGGGGGGTGGTTATGACACGAGGGTGGGAGCAGCGAGGGATGGTGGGAGAGGAGGAGATGAGGGAGGCGGAGGCCATTCTAGCGATCCTGTCCTCTTCTCTTCTGCCTTTTGGATCAAAGAGAGACGCGGGAAGACGGCAGGCGAAGGCTCGCTGCTCGGAGAGGTGCAAAGGGATGGACCAGTTTTTAAGGATACGAAAAGAGGGTGGGACCAGCGGGCTCCAAAAGCGGTGCAACGACCAAGTTTGTAAAGGGCGATGGGCTTTTAAGAGCCGAAAAAGTATTTATGGCAGATAACTCTGAATGGTAATATAAATTGCTATATTTGGTATCACAATCGTTATCGGTCATATATCATTAAAATTTTAAATATTTTTAAATTAAATTTATTAAAAATTTATATATTATTATATATTTAATATAATTATAAATAATATTCGAAATGCCCATAAAACCATCAAAAATCATCATCAAAAGAAGTTATACTATGTTTGAAGATAACTGCAAAGTTGATGAGCGATAAAGATCAATAGGCAATGTCATTAGAGAAGGATGCAAGTAAAAAGTGATAAAAAAAATTTATTAAAAAATAATTTATTAAATTATAAAAATTATTTTTTTTATTTTATAAGATAATCTGTATTATGTAATGAGATAATCTGATTTATTACTATAAAATAAATTATCATTCAAATATGCATTAAATATAATTTAAATGATCATTAATTTGGATATATTCTGCTATCAATCGCCACCTATGAGCCTGGCTATCTGGCTTTTGATCCACTGCACGTGCACCCGTCCACACACGCATCACCTTCCGAGATCCAGCGACGGATGAGAACGAATTTTACTTATCAGACCGGAGCATCCGCTCCGGACCGATGAACTGGAATTCTAATCGCTCCAGCTTTTTAATTTAGCCGGTTATGTTGCTGTCGGAATTGTTCTTCGACTCGAGCGTATTTGGTCTTCAGATCTGACTTCCTTTGGGCGTACCTACACAGAAGTCCTCACGTAAGAGGCGTTGGGATGGCCCTCCATGGAAGACCCTTCACGCTCAAGTAGCGGGGATCGACAATCAACATAAATGGAAGAAGGATCCCTCTGGGGAGTCCCTCCAAGGATGCCAATCGAGAGCTCTGGGGAGCGCCAATGAGCGGTGAAAAGAGTGAGTGAGTTGTGGGAGTAAGCTAGGGCCGTGAGCGCATACCTGAGAGAATCTGGGGATGCCGTATTTATAGGTAATGACCTGGATCTTGAGCGCCTTCTGGAAGGTTCGAAGGTTGTTAGGATACGGGAATGAATCGAATCAGGTCGTTGTAAGGCCGGTGGGATCCGTATCTTGTTCGTTGAGGGATCGACGGCTGAGAGAGCTCTTTGATGGCCTGAGATCTGATAGATGCGTAGGTTCCTATGTAGTTATATTAGGTCCTAGACCACTCTTCAATATGATTCTTTGTTTGGATTTGTGATGATGAGCCTAGGCTCTCCCGCGTCGGGTTCCACGGAGGTGAGTGTCGAATCGCGGATTGCTCATGGGAGTCGAGCTGTGGAAGCTCGAGGGGAGCTGAGCCATGGGAAGCTCGGGGGAAGGTGACCGAGTTACAGGTAGCTCGGGAAAACCGAGCTGTGGAAGCTCAGGAAGCCCAAGCTATAGGTAGCTCATAGGAGCCGAGCTTCGGGAAGCTCGGGGAAAGCCGAGCTAGCTCGGGGAAAGCCGAGCTACGAGAAGCTCGGAGGAAGCCGAGCCATGGGAGGCTCGGGGGAAGCCGAGCTATAGGTAGCTCGAAGAAAAATGAATCATCGGTAAATCGAGGAAACCGAGCTATGGGAAGCTCGGGGAAATCGAGCCACGGGAGGCTCGGGGAAAACGAGTTGTGGGAAGCTCGGGAAGCCGAGCCATAGGAGGCTCGGGGAAGCCGAGCTATAGGAGCTCGGAGAGGCCGAGCTATAGGTAGCTACGGATAGTTCGAAAGGTTGGGGTATGGAAACCGGAAAAAAATGAGTCATGGGTCGCATGGCCTGCCAGACCACATTAGTTTAGCTTGTTCTCGGGGCATATCGTAGCGGGCGGAGGGATGGGGCTGATCTTAGTCATTCGCACGGTTATTAATGCAATGACGATTCTATCCCTCAACAAGTTATATAATTAATTTGATTAAAATTAGTTCAATCGTTCGATTTTTTTAATCATCCCATCCCAATGATATGGTGTGGATCGATAAAACCTAGTTTATATTTTTATATTATTTAAATCACTTTGTAATTAATATAACTTAAATATTAATATATTTTTAGAAGATTTTTCATTTCTAAACCTAAATCCTTTCTCTTCTCTTCTTTGATGGCATACCTCTCTTTCTCTAACCGATAAATTCAAACATTATTATATTTTTTAGATATTTAAAATTATTTTTAATTATTATTTCAGATATTATATTTTATTATAGTTTAAATAATTTAATTTAGGATTTAAATTTTAAAACTACCAATCATTTGAATTTTTATAAAAAAATGTCCTTATTTAGTTTTAATTATATTTTAATATTCGTATTAGCACTCTCATTGATCTATTGAACGTTCATTTGGTTTATTGGTGGTGAGAAGTCTCGGCTTGGCTGAGGGCCGACGCGGTCCAGATACTCGTATCACGAATTTTGAGAGTCTACGTGTAGGGTTGGAGATCCCAGGTGGCGCTGATGATTCGTTCTTTATATCAAAGTTCCCGGCTGACGGTTCGGCGAAGGGAAGCGATCCGCTGCATGGTGCAAACCCCTATTCACCCATCTCCACGAATGTTAAAGCTGCCGTGCAAGAGCTCGGAGATCCGGAATGGGGCTAAAGTTTCGGCCAGGCTGGCGGAGCGGAAAAAGGCAAGTCGGAGAGAGAGCTGGTCGGTGAAAGCGCGGAACACGGCAGCTTGCGGGTAATCGCGCGACACGTGTTCGTCGGAGTGGGTGTCGGCATACGGGAGCCGTGGCCTGAACTGGCTTGGCTGGAAAAGGAGGACCGAATAAAGAAAGGCGACGTAAGCGGATGGGCCACTGGGGAGAAATCCCGGGTAGATCGAAGGGTGTGGAGAAGCGCGGGAGCCGGAGGAACGACCCCAGGACAAAGACCTTTACCTAATAATTGAGGCGTGGTAAACGCTTTTCGAATGCCGGATTCCAAGCAGCGGGCAGGAGTGCGCCTCCGCTGAGATCATGCGTTCGCTATGATACGATGTGCACGGATTCAAGCATAGGGACGAGCCTTTATTGTGCTCGTGGAAGGTGGTTGGGAAAAAAAGTGAAGAGTGCGTGGTCTGATGTGCCGCGTGAGTTGATGAGCATTCCTGAGCGGTTGACAATTGACAACCGGTGCCAAGCTTAAGAAAGACCCAACTTGATTTGTTATATTACCGCATCACTAGGTCAAGGGTTTGATTTGATTAGTTGCCAGTCGATAGCTCTTGATTATTAGCCATGAGTGGTAGATATTGACTACTTTTCAATAGTGTTTAGTTAAACTACTTAATTATTACTATTGAAGTATTGAATGACTAAAAAGGATCTACATTTTTTAAAGACAATATATTATTTTTTAATCAATTTTTTAGCTCAATGACTTATATAAATAAGAAAAAAAATTAAAACACTCATTGATAAATAAGCAATCTCATGCCCATAAATAAAAATAACACAATTAATTCATATAAATCTAAAATATTCTAATAACATGCTAATATTGAAGGAAAAAAAAAGGATAGAATTTGATTTAATTGACATGCACAATCATGCCTTTATAATATTTATTTTGAATAATAAAATAGTTGCTGAGTCCAACAACTAGTTAAAATAGCTATCCTAACCGTCAGTTTTTGAAAGGCTAAGAGTTATCAGCTAGATCCATTGACCTATCAAACCCCCTTAAATTAGTTATTGGATATTAATAGCTACCAACTAGCCTCTAGAACTAATCCAAGTAGGCCTTAAATCTTAAGGATAGCTGAATTAAAGATAGGAGGAATAAAATGAAAGGATGGGTAATTAGCTCCACGCAAAGGTCATGTGAAGCTAGGGTTTAGCAACGCAACAATAAACTTTGATGGTTAGACGAGTTCACTTTCAAACACTAAGCTAGTTTAGGTTAAAGAAGTAACCAAACTAGTTGCTTCAGATATCTGATACCAATCAAAGGTGATATATGGTAGTATAGTTTTCATTCAATTGTGAGATCATGTCATTGTTAGCATGACATTGATTTGTTACTCTTCAAAGTCCACCTGCTAGCCTAATTAGTTTCGGATCGAAACTACATGGCTCAAAAACTTGAGTGAAAGTAAACTCGAGTGAAAGTTAATGGATAGCAAGTGAACTTGAGTTATAAGCACATAATATATCTCTTTTTCATTTGATATGAAACTAAATTTGGGGTATCACAATCTCCTTCTTCTTATAATGCGACATCTTATGCCATAAGCTAGACAGAATCTATCCTGAATTGAGTCAGTGTAAGGTGGCTCCATGCCATCAACTTTTCCCACCTGATGGCCCAATTAATCTATTAGCGAATCAAAATCACGTAGCCAAAAAATCAAGTGGAAGTTAATGGGTAACTAATGGACAAGTTATAAGCCCATAACACATTCATTCTCATCCAATATGGAACTAAATATGAGCTATCACAATTTTTTCTACTGTAAGCTAGCCAGAATCGTCATATATGGATAGTCCTTTTCTTATGCTCTTCAATTTTTGCATGCTTGAATCAGCTTTGATACTATTTGCCCCAATCTTATTGATTTTGATGATTACCAAAAGCCATGAGTATATTAAAAGATGCAATGAGTTTATTTACATGAGCAATGAATTTATTTAGAACAATCAATGAGTATGTTAAGTATGACTTTAATCAATTTGAAAGTAACTTCAAGCTCTATGTTTAAGCTTTCAAAAGAAATTTTTATACTTCATATCTCAATCAATGAGTTTTTTGGAACATTTTTGAATTGATTCCTAATGACAATTTTATTGTATTCAAGTCAAAATCGATTTAAAATTAATCTGGAACGAATTTCAAAGTCAATCAGAAATTCTCTGATTTTTGATACGTTCCGGAGCCGACTCTAGAGTTTCAGAGTCGACTCCACTCAGTATACAGAGATGTCTGTTTGTCTCGAGTCGACCCATGTGATTTCTCGAGTCGACCCCCGATTTTGTCGAGCCGACTCCATGACTGTGTGAGTCGACTCCGCTCAGACACCAAAGAATTGTTTTTCTGAGTACTTCTCGAGTCGACCCCTTACTTTTCATGAGTCGACCCCCGACTATCAGGAGTCGACACCTTATTTCATTGAGTCGACCCTTTAACTTTCTGAATATTTTTATTTTTGGTATCGCGTCTTCGAGCCGACTCGCCTAAAGCTGGAGCCGACTCTAACAAATCTGGGCGTGATTTTTCTGAATGCCAACTCAACGTCAACGGTAAGATTTTTTAATAACGGCTAGATTTCTTTGTGTCTAACGACTATATTTTTGCAGAGTCTATAAATAGAGAGGTCGTTTTCAAATCTAAAAAGGAGATACAAATCAAGAGAAAAGAAAAATCTTTCAAAAAAGAGAAAAAACAGCGTCATTTAAAAAATCCGAGATTCAAAAATAGAGTGAAAGAAAAGGCGTGAAATCAAAGGAGACTTCATTTGTGTTCAAGTTCATCAATCCAAGAAGTCTAGAAGAAAATCCAAGAGCCATTCAAGAGCAAATTAAGAGATTTTCAACATTCAAAGAAAGGAAGAAAAAGCTAAATCAACTCCAACATTCAATCCGTGAAGAATGAGCTGAGGCCCGATTCCACACTTCAAAGGAGTTGAGGAAAAGAAAAAAGAAGAAAAGCCTGCACTCAAATCAATCTAAACAGGCTCTTCTAAACCTTGCTTTTATTTTGAAATATCTACTCTAAAGGAGCTATTTTGTATTAAACTTACATTTTTATCTTGTGGTTTACTAATTCAATCAGAGGGTTGAATTAGTGGAGGTAGTGTACCTCGTCACAAGCTAAGGTTAGCTTGTGTGTTGGGTTTTGTGCTGGTAAGCCCGTGTAAAACCGGCTAGGTTCGTTGTGATCCCGGGAAACAACAAGTTTGGGTTGTAAGCTTGTAAAACAACTCGACTGTCACTACAAGAAAATACTGAAATAGCAACGCAAATTTAGTGATGCATAATTGCATCGCTAAATTGCGACCACTTTGCGACGCCTCTGTGACAATAAATATTGCGACGCAATTAGCGACGCATAAGCGACTCAATTAACTAGAAAATCAAAAAAAATTAATTTTTAATATTGCGACGCAAATATTACGTCGCAATATTTTTAAATTAATTTTTTATTAAATATAAATATCAATAAAAATATTGCGACGCAATATTTGCGTCGCAATGTTTTTAACAGAATTAAATATTTTAAATAGCGACGCATTAGCGACGCAATAAAATAGAAAATTAAAAAATTATTTTTAATTTAGCGATGCACCAATTGCATCGTAATAATTTAAATAAAATTAAATTTTATAAAATTTAATTATCAAAAAAAATATTGCGACGCATCACAGTGTGTCGCAATGTTTTTAAAAGAATTAAATATATTAAATAGCGACGCAATAAACTAGAAAATTAAAAAATTATTTTTAATTTAGCGATGCAACAAATGCGTCGCAAATAATTTAAATAAAATTATATTTTTTTAAAGTACAAATAGTTTACAAATATTGCGATGCATAACAGTGCGTCGCAATGTTTTGAAAAGAATTAAATATTTTAAATAGCGACGCCTTAGCGACGCAATAAACTAGAAAATAGAAAAATTATTTTTAATTTAGTAACGCAACAATTGCATCACAAATAATTTAAATGAAATTATATTTTTTAAGTATAAATATTTTAAAAAATATTGCGACGCAACTCAGTGCATCGCAATGTTTTGAAAAAAAATTAAATATTTTAAATAGCGATGCATTAGCGACGCAATAAACCAGAAAATAAATTAAAATTATTTTAATTTAGTGACGCAATAAATTCATCACAATTATTTTAAATAAAATTAAATTTTATAAAGTAATATAAGAAAAAATAATTGCGACGTCACACAGTGAGTTGCAATGTTTTTAAAAAATTAATTATGTTAAATAGCGATGCATTAGCGACGTAATAAGCTAAAAAATTAATTAGAGAAATTATGTTTTATATAGCGACGCACTTCTTGCATCGTAATTATTAGAATTAAAATTAATTTTTTATATAATATAATTATCATATTAAAAAAATATGACGCAACCCTTTGCATCGTAAATTTTAAAAAAATTAATTATGTTAATAGCGATCGGTCCAAAATCGATCGTGACCGATCGGAATAAGGGCTTGGATCGATCGCAACCCTCGGATCGTCGCCGATCGGACCGATCGCCACGTTTCGAGATCGGTCGTGACGATCGGGATCAGGGCTTGGATCGATCGCAACCGTCGGATCGTCGCCGATCTTGGACGGATTGCAACTGTCCGAGATAGGTCGTGGCCGATCGGGATCACGGCTTGGATCGATCGCAACCGTTGGATCTTTGCCGATCGGACCGATTGCCGCGGTTCGAGATCGGTCGTCGCCGATCGGGATCAGGGCTTGGATCGATTGCAACCGTCGGATCGTCGCCGATCTCGGACGGATGGCAACTGTCCGAGATAGGTCATGGCCGATCGGGATCACGGCTTGGATCGATCGCAACCGTTGGATCTTTGCCGATCGGACCGATTGCCATGATCCAAGATCGGTCGTCGCCGATAGGGATCAGGGCTTAGATCGATCGCAACCGTTGGATCGTCACCAATCTCGGACGGATCGCCACGGTCCGAGATCGGTCGTGGCCGATCGGGATCAGGGCTTGGATCGATCGCAACCGTCGGATCGTCGCCGATCTCGGACGGATTGCAACTGTCCGAGATAGGTCGTGGCCGATCGGGATCAGGGCTTGGATCGATCGCAACCGTTGGATCGTCGCGTTCTCAGACGGATTGCAACTGTCCGAGATAGGTTGTGGCCGATCGGGATCACGGCTTGGATCGATCGCAACCGTCGGATCTTTGCCGATCGGACCGATTGCCACGGTCCGAGATCGGTCGTCGCCGATCGGGATCAGGGCTTGGATCGATCGCAACCGTTGGATCGTCACTGATCTCGGACGGATCGCCACGATCCGAGATCGGTCGTGGCCGATCGGGATCAGGGCTTGGATCGATCGCAACCGTCGGATCGTCGCCGTTCTCGGACGGATTGCCACGGTCGAGATCGGTCGTCGCGATCGGGATCAGGGCTTGGATCGATCGCAACCGTTGGATCGTCACCGATCTCGGACGGATCGCCACGGTCCGAGATTGGTCGTCGCCGATCGGGATCAGGGCTTGGATCGATCGCAACCATCGGATCATCGCCGATCTCGGACGGATGGCAACTGTCCGAGATAGGTCGTGGCCGATCGGGATCACGGCTTGGATCGATCGCAACCGTCGGATCTTTGCCGATCGGACCGATTGCCACGGTCCAAGATCGGTCGTCGCCGATCGGGATCAGGGCTTGGATCGATCACAATCGTTGGATCGTCACCGATCTCGGATGGATCGCCACGGTCCGAGATCGGTCGTGGCCGATCGGGATCAGGGCTTGGATCGATTGCAACGTCGGATCGTCACCGATCTCGGACGGATTGCAACTGTCCGAGATAGGTCGTGGCCGATCGGGATCACGGCTTGGATCGATCGCAACCGTCGGATCATCACCGATCTCGGATGGATCGCCATGGTCCAAGATCGGTCGTCGCCGATCGGATCAGGGCTTGGATCGATCGCAATCGTCGGATCATCGCCGTTCTCGGACGGATTGCAACTGTCCGAGATAGGTCGTGGCCGATCGGATCACGCTTGGATCGATCGTAACCGTCGGATCTTTACCGATCGGACCGATTTCCACGGTCTGAGATCGGTCGTCGCCGATTGGGATCAGGGCTTGGATCGATCGCAACCGTTGGATCGTCACCGATCTCGAACGGATCGCCACGGTCCGAGATCGGTCGTGGCCGATCGGGATCAGGGCTTGGATCGATCGTAACCGTCGGATCGTCGCGTTCTCGGACGGATTGCCACGGTCCGAGATCGGTCGTCGCCGATCGGGATCAGGGCTTGGATCGATCGCAACCGTTTGATCGTCACCGATCTCGGACGGATTGCCATGGTCCGAGATTGGTCGTCGCCGATCGGATCAGGGCTTGGATCGATCGCAACCGTCGGATCGTCGCCGATCTCGAACGGATGGCAACTGTCCGAGATAGGTCGTGGCCGATCGGGATCACGGCTTGGATCGATCGCAACCGTCAGATCTTTGCTGATCGGACCGATTGCCACGGTCCGATCGATCGTCGCCGATCGGGATCAAGGCTTGGATCGATCGCAACCGTTGGATCGTCACCGATCTCGGACGATCGCCAGGTCCGAGATCGGTCGTGGTCGATCGGATCAGGGCTTGGATCGATCGTAACCGTCAGATCGTCGCCGTTCTCAGACGGATTGCCACGGTCCGAGATCGGTCGTCGCCGATCGGGATCAGGGCTTAGATCGATCGCAACCATTGGATCGTCAACGATCTCGGACGGATCGCCACGGTCCGAGATCTATCGTCGCCGATCGGGATCAGGGCTTGGATCGATCGCAACCGTCGGATCGTCGCCGATCTTGGACGGATTGCAACTGTCCGAGATAGGTCGTGGCCGATCAGGATCCGGCTTGGATCGATCGCAACTTCGAATCTTTGCCGATCGGACCGATTGTCACGGTCCAGTCGGTCGTCGCCGATCGGGATCAGGGCTTGGATCAATCGCAACCGTGGGATCGACGCCGTTCTTGGACGGATTGCAACTGTCCGAGATAGGTCGTGGCCGATCGGGATCACGGCTTAGATCGATCGCAACCGTCGGATCTTTGCGACGCATTTTAGAGGAAAAATTAAACAAATAATGCGACGCAATGTATGCGTCGCAATATTTTTAGTAAATATAATTTTTATCTATATTAATAAATAAAAAAAAAATTTGCGATGCATAATTTGCGTCGCAATTATTTTTAAATAAATATATCTAATTAAAAATATTAAAAAAATAGTTGCGACGTATATGGCATCGCAATTATTCATAAATTATTAATATATCATTAAAATAAAACAAATATTATGACAAAATAATGCATCGTAATTATTTTTAGTAAATATAAAATTTTGTCGTATTAATAAATAAAAGAAATATAATATTGCGACGCATATGTTGCGTCGTAATGTTTTAAAAATAAATTTATGTAATTAAAAATTTTATAAAATATATTGCGACGCATTTGTCGTCGCAATTATTAACATTAATTAAAATATTATCATTTATAATATTAACAAATATTACGATGCCTTCGCGATGCAGTTTAAAAAATCTAAACAAATATTGCGACGAATATATGCGTCGCAATTATATATGATTTTTATCAGTATTAATAAATAAAGAAATATAATATGCGACGCATACATGCGTCGCAATATTATTTAAAATACATATAGCTGATTAAAATATTAAAAATTATTGCGACGCAATTTTTCATCATAATTATTATAATAAATTTAAATATTTTCATTTAAAAATATTTAAAAAATATTGCGACGCACGCTTGCGTCGTAATTATTAAAAGTTTTATTTTAATCAATTTAATATTAAAAAAATATTGCGACGCCTTAGCGACGCAATTATTAGAAAATAAAAATATTTTTCCCGCCGGGCGATGGCACCAATTTAGCGACTCATTAGCGATGCATTATTGGCGTCGCTATGTTTTCAGAAATTATAATAAACATATATTAACGATGGATTAGCGACGCACTAGTGCGTCGCTAGACATAAAAAAAAAATTTTGCGACGCAATTTTGCGTCGCTAATACATATATTTAAGCCACCCTTTCTCCTCTTCTTCTTCCCCGTCTTGACCTAGCCACTGCCGTGATCCCCGCTCGCTGCTCCGGCGCTCCCTGTGGTCCTCCGGCTACCCGGCGATCTCATCCGACTTCGGCTTTTCTCGACCAAGGTTAGCCCTAATACTCTAAAAAAAAAAAATTTTTTTTTAATGATTCCCTACGGCCACGGCCGCTGCCGTGGCCGTCTTCTCCGCCACGGCCGCTGCCGTGGCCGGCAGTGGCCTGGCCACGGTGGCCAAGCCACTGTGACAAAAAAAAATTTTTTTTCTTAACAGGGGGGGCGGGGGGGGTTTGGGGGGAGGGGGGAAACCCCCCGCCCCCCCCCCCCCCCTTTTATTTCTTGTCCGGCCACGGCCGTGGCCGCGGCCGGACAAGGCGGGCCACGGCCTGCCGTGGCCGTCTTCG